>VXAZ01010489.1:91330-165008 GCA_013399875.1 Gymnorhina tibicen | reverse complement strand
CCCCCCGTCCCAGCGCCCCTCACGGGGGGTGATGGCGGGAGGGGAGGGAGAGCGGGGCGGAGAGGTCGGTGTCGTGGTGATGGGGGCAGGCTCAGACCGCCCGCGCCACCCAGGCCCCGCCGCCCGTGATAAACAAAACCGAGGGTTTTGTTTACGGAGCACTCGCGGCTTTGGAGGCGGCGAGACCGCGAGTACTCCTACGCTGGCCGAACAACAGCCTGTGTTCCCCCCAGCCCTGCACCTCCAGCACTCAACAATGACAAGATGTGGTAAAAATGCGGAAAACAATACCCCTCTCGCTCAAAAAGAAAATAAAAAAGGGCAAAAAAGCGGAGGTGCCGAGGCAGCGAGTGCTACGCTGACCGAACAACAGGCTGTGCTCCCTCCAGCACCAAACAAAGCCCAAATGTGGTCAAAACGCGGTAAAAACGCCCTGAAAATACCCGACTCTCTCCAAAAGAAAAATAAAAACGGGCAAAAAAGCAGAGGCGGCTTTTGAGGCGGTGAGACCCCAGGTGCTCCTACGCTGACAGAACAGGCTGTGCTCCCTCCAGCCCTGCACCTCAAGCATCCGACAAAGACAAAATGTGGTAAAAATACGGTAATAAAAGTGCAGTAGAAGCACACCCACTCTCTCCAAAAGAAACATTTTAAAAAGGGGCTAAAAAGCAGCAGCCTGTCGTGTGGTTGCCCCTGTGCTTTTGGGGCAACTTTTCCAGAAAGGCCATTCGAGTTCCTGGCCAGATTTTGAAATCAGGAAGTCTAAGCAATTCTTGAGCAGGCAGAAGCAAAATGGGTTGTGAAAAAGTTAACAAATCGTCCTTAACATTGAGGTTTAGTGTTCAAATAAGTTGTTTCCAGTGTTGGGATCTTAAAAGGGGTGAAGTTCTTTAGGAGTGAAATACAGACGTGTTTGTGTTCGTACAATCTTTATGGATGTCCCAAATTTTCTAAATTCGGCTAACAAGTGATGCTCTGTCCTAATAAAGCTTCCTACATGAAGGAAAATTCCCTAAAGACAAGACCACCATTGTCCCATACAGAAAACTGCCGGTGCCATGCAGACGCAGCAAAAATCTCAGATAAAAAAGAACCCTGAAACAACAGCAACATCGCTATAAAATAAAAAAAATAAAAAGAAAACCAAAAACCACAGCCAAAAATGAACAGACATAAACAGGCCCCATGGTAGCCGTGATCTTAGTCTGAAACTTAATTGTTATATTTGGGGGTTCGGTTTTGTTGTTGTTGGTTGGTTTGTTTGTATTGGGGTTTAAGTTTCTGGCTATAATATTTGAATTAAGAGTATGGCAAGCTTTTTTCCTCTAAGCCATTGCAGGAAATGGGACTTCCTGGGTGAATTATTAAAAAATACATATTTTACTATTTATTCTGCTTATTTTACCCTTGATTTTTTTAATTTTCGCAAGCAATACTTTTAAAATTGCATTTTGTATCTCCCCTATTTTTGTACCACAGAGGTCCAGTTGTATTTTGTCATACATTCATTGTATTTTTCACTACATGATGCAGTAAAAGATGTCTAAAGGAGTTTAAAAGTTACTCAGTCAGACTAGAGTCGTGTAGGCATAGATTTTAATAACTGCAGTCAGAATAAATTGGGTTTGTAGTTATGTTAAGGCAATCAGCTTTATCTGAGAGACATTTGATAATTTACTACACAAAAGAGTGCAAGTGAAGCTTGATTTCTGGCTTCGGATAATGAATATTTTGGTTCCAGCTAAGATTTCTGCTTTATTTACTAAGGCACAGTTTACAGCTATAATGTTAAGAACTGTTTTCAGCAGTTCAGTCTAAATTACAGCAGCTATTGCTTGGAATGAGCCTGCTGCATTTTGTTGGCAGCAGAGGCCTGCAATTAATATGTTTAAATATGAAAGGTTTCAGTTGAAGTCTTGTTTACAGAGTAAACTTTCCTTCAAAGAAATGGTTTGGGTTTGAGATTGTTCACTGAACTTGGATTAGAAACCTCTTGGGCCACTGAGAACTGTTTATTGCAATTCTCACAGTGATAATTGGTATACATTTGAGAGATGATTTAGTAAATATTTATGGGACCGTCGCAAGACAACTATTAAACGGGACAAATGTGAAATCCAGTCAGCATCACCCTCATCAAAATGATCTGCTGTGAGTCGGGTCTGAAATTCGCCAAGATCTACATAAAGCATCTCAACCCCACAACATAAAACTGAGAAAATAATTCTCTAAGCTTTCATTTTAATGAGAATCCCCGAATCGTGAAGGTTGGAAGAGACCTTCAAGATCCTCTAGTCCAGCCATCACCCCGGCACCACCATAATCACCCCTGAACCCTAAAAGGTTGCAAAAACCTAAAGCTGCCAACACGAGAAGGCTGAGAAACACTATGATAAATGGCTTTAGCAGAGGCTACAGGGATGGGTGGGGTAATAAGCTTCTGTTTCCTCTCCTGATTAGGCCTTTGCTCCAGTGGAGGAAAACACCCTTAAGACTCATAGTAAGGTGGTGGTTTTCAGTCTGTTAAACAACCCATGTATTTATATATATTCATATATGAATATTGTGAATGTGCTCAGGCACTTTGGGGATTGTATTCATTGGTACATGTATTTTTGTTCATATTTTTTTCAATGGTAGAATGGTTCGTAATAAAGGAGTAGGAGATTTGGGATTAACCTCTGAATTTTACCTAACTAAATCAATAAAGGTTTTGTTTGCACAGACCTCAATAAGGCAGGGATTCCACCCTTGACCATGGGAAAAGTTTCTCATTATATATTCGTGATGTATCGAATTGGAACTTCAACCTGCCTGTGGAGGAGCAGCCTGTTAACAAACAGTGCAGCTCTGGGCAAATTAAGTTGAACACTTGCATTCTGGGAAGTTTTGCAAAATGTTTATCTTTAGAAACAGCTTTTAAAAAATACTCAAGGCTATCAACCATGCTGGGCTCAGCAATAAGAAGAGGGCCACAGATACAGGCAAACTGACTCCAGTTCTCTAAACAGGACAAGGAGAAAAAAAGCACATTGAAACTTTGATCTCCACAACAGTGCAACAAGTTTCCTTTCTGTATTGTATGTGAATTTATAAATAAGACTCATTACTGACTAAGGGAAGTTGATGCACTTCTCCAAGAAATGGGTCGTGAGATAAGAGTTTTGGCTACTGTGTCTTCTGCTGGGCTGCTTACCTTGCCATTTCTGCAGCACGGCTGTTTAATTACTCCAGCAGAAAGCCCTTGGAACATTTGAGTTTCTGAAGGCTTATGGAAAACACAGACTACAGGATTTCCAAGTGTTTGTAAGATAGACGTGCTTCTATGTGGTAAAGGTATGTGCTTGAAAGAGTTGTAAATGTTTAAACAGAAACTGGCTTTAATTCTAGAGAAAGATAGAAAATGTTAAATTTTAAATGGATTATTCCGAATACGAAGAAAAGCCACGTTCATCCCCTGGTTACTCACTTACTCACAAGCAGTTTCCCAGAAGGCTTCTGGCTTTTAAACCCGTATCCTTAGTCTTCAGAAAGAGGTTACAGAGCAGAGTGACTTCTGCGGGGATCTCCACAGGACGAGAGGGACAGAACATACCTTCCCTTGGTTCCTATGTGACAACCTGCCCTGCGTGAAGGGACAAACTTGGCCTCAATCCCCATTTCTGGCACATGAACGATGCTACATCCCTAAATCATGAAGGCACTCTGCTACCTGAGGAAAAAGAAACAAATGAAACACGTGGCAAATGCAAAACAGACAGAGCCCAAAGGCTTTGAAGTGTCAACACAAACAAGTAGACATGTATATATATATGTGTGTATATATAATACACATAAATACATATGTATATATATAAAGAATGAAAAAAAACATTAACTTTCCAGCCTTATGTTTGCAACCAATGCATGATTTTTACGCCTGTGGCTGGCAGTGTGCATAACTCCCTGCAGTAGATGAAATTAACATTTAAAATTTATTTATTTATTTGTAAAACAGGCTGAAGAGGCTGCTGGTCTGGAGTGAACAAGCATTGGAGCCATGGGACACAGGCAGGCAGGGATCAGCAGTGAGGCTGCTGACTGGGCCAGTGGCAAACGAGGCCCTGCATCAAGGCGCAATATTGCACCCACCCCCAGTTTTCCAAATTGTGTTAAAAATTCACTGCAGTAGGGGGCAATATTTAAGGAAAATAACTAGAGTGAGTGTCTTGGTTTGAAAGACAGGTGTCTGCTGAGGAAGGCAGGAGCCGCCCTTGGAATGGAAAATGCAACCCCCTTCCCTCCGAATTATTATAAATTTGAAATTAAGGGGCTTTCAGGCAAAGATATGAGGAATAGGAATAACAGTTTTTACTAACATATATATATATATATATAAAACAAAGCAATAATACAGAGACACTGGTTTAACCTGACAGAGTCAGGGGTACAACCTGACACCCTGCCGGGCAGGGTGCTGGTAGCAGTCTGATTGGGTGGTGGCTGCAGCTCTCTTTGAAGTGCTTCTGTTGAAGCGGTGATGTTGTAGAAAAAGGTCTGGTCCTCCTCAGAAAGTCCAGTGGTGGCTGTGCAGCTCTTGTCCTCTGGGATCCCTGTAGGTAAGGCTGCCTGTGCTGTTCCAGGCCCCAGATTTTATCCTTGTGGGAATGCTTGGCTCCTTCCCCCTGGGCAGAGCATCTCACAATGGGATGGTGAGTCATGGGGCAAGGCACTGATGGGCCCATTAACAGGAGATAGCACAGGTTCGGGTTACCTCTGAGTCATGGGGCAAGGCATTGTTGGGCCCATTAACAGGAGATAGTCCGGAGGGAGGAGGCAAGGAACATTGCTACACCTGGTCTCAACAGCTCATGGTAATAGAATACACTGTAACCCAGGACAGTGAGATTGGACACATATTTGTAACAAATATTTATAACACTGGGATATGTAGAATAGATGATGAAATTCTTACCAGAATACAGACTAAAGATATGATATAAAGATATGATGCTATTTAACATGGCATTCATATTCTGTCTCTTGTATTTGGTGCTACTGCTATCCTCCCACCTCTCATCTTATTCTAGAAAAAAAAATCGAATTATTCCAAACATGCGGGCCTAAACCAGAAGTGATAAATGAAGAAGTCAGCTCGATGCATCTAGCAAATGATGAGCTCATATATTGTGGCTTTAGGAGCCAGTATCACTGCATATCTACTCTCAATAAAATTGACTTCTTCTCTGATTAAACCTGTTCAACTAGTCCTGTTTATTGTTTTTTAAAATATGGTAATTTAAATATTAATTAACTCTTTGAACTTAAACATCTGTATTTCTAATAACATGTTAAAATATATATACATGTACTTAATGTATCCACTGCGGTTTATGAAGCTGGAGGGTTTAAACTGATTCAGATGTGGTGTTTACTCTTTAGGAGAGATTTCTAAAAACCGAACTAGCATACATGCATCAAGTTCAGCATTTCCAGAAGTATTAGTAATAAGTATTAGAGCAGAGCTTCAATATATGTGTGATCCTAGGCATTGTTCATTGCTTAACATTTAAAATCCTTGTTTCAAAAAATATCCACATGGATTTAGTTTTGTTAGGAGCAATTTCAGTACATGAATCAAGATGCTTCGGGGCAGAATTTGCATATACAAACCTACGCCTCCCTCATCTCCACAAATCTCTCTTGCCTTCCTTCCCTACATTTTACAGTCTGCCTATGCATACTCTGGCCATGGCTTTATATGGGGACAATTTATAGCACAACAACAAATTTGTGTCCAAATTCTTGGTTAAGCACTGAGCATCCAACAGCTGGAACAGAACTGCTGAAAGACATTGTCAGTGTCAAAACTTTCAGTGAGCCACTACCTGGAGACAGATAAGCAGCAAACATAGTTACTTTAGAATCTTCTCTTTGTCTCTCTCCCCTGTTTCTCTCTGGTGTTTCCATTTACCAGGCAGGACAAGCTCAGCCCAAAACATGAGTTAGGGCAAACAGAGCCTAATGGCAGACTTCTCATTTAATTAAGGGAGAAAGGATAATTAGGGTGATTCCTAACCCGAACTATACTAAACACCGAATTCATAATGAATTCTGGCACTAGGCGGACTGCCAGTTTTTAGACACTTCTACGCTTAATTTTAACTGCAGAACCATCCCTGGTGTTATTGCAGTAGTCGTCTGTTCCCGCCATGGATACCTCTGTAGTTTTTGAGTTTCACAAAGCAGTCACAGGCATTCCCAAGGGTCAGTGTTCTGAAAAAAAGTGACTTGGATATTTAAAAAAAAAAAAGGATTTCTGTTAGGACCAATTCCCACACAATGTTTGTTTGTTCAGCGCACAAAAGGAAACTGCACTTTGTTCTCCAAGAAAGCTGGTGGTGCCGCAGACATCGTTACATTAGCTCCAAGTCCCAGTGGGGCAATTCAGATGGCTCACAGGATATTTTTTCCAACCTGTGCAGAGCTGACCAGTCCACCAGTCCCAGAGAGCTTTAATGATGTTTCTGAGGCCAAAATGAGACTGGTGTGCACACACCCCATCTGGCATTTTCATGAGCAGTAGGTGGCAGGGTGCTGGTTTAAGATTCAGTGTTGTTAAATACAGTGTTAAATACAAGAAGCAAAATCTTGGGCACCTGATACTGAACTGCATGAAATTGTTTCTCCCTGCCAGGTCGGATGGTCATGCTGCTGGAGCAAGCCCTTATTTTGCTAGCCAGAAATGCACCTCAGTGATCACCTGACCTGAGCACACTCCCCTGCACAAGAACAAAGGCACTTCCTGCTCCTAAGTACTTTGCATTTATGCCAACAGGCAACAAGACCCACTCCCTTTACTTTTAAATCGTGCTTTCCCTTCAAAATGGCTCTGGCTGACCTGATCTGGATGGATCCCTCCTGCTACAGCAGCCAGGCCCATGGTGGTGCCCAAGTCCACGTGCTGGAATACCTATAGATCTTAATTGTGCATAACATGGTGCTGCACTAGAGTTATTTACCCTTTTCCTCACTTGTTTCATGAAGAACAATCCACTGTTTTGTGGCTCAGAGGTTATTCCTGGTGTCACTTGTCTTACACAGCCCTGGTGAAGGCACGTGGCACGAGGATCTCGCAGTGCAAAGGCGGTTGGGCAAGTGGGGCAGAAAACCACACCACAGTCTAAAAGATACCCGGCTCACTTGGTTACTTCTCTGTTCCCTTCCTCTCTGCTATATATAATGACATTTCTCAGAGCACATTTCCCCCAGTTACAACCTCTGCCGACATTGCACCAGCCTTTGGTGAAGCTGTGGTGGCTGCAAAGCGATTTCCTGGACGGGCTGAGTTCAGGCTCTGTGGAGGTGCAGCAACCACCCCATCTTTGCTGGCCACTTCAGCACTGAGACCTCGTATGAGCTTTCACCTGAAGGAGGGAGAAAGTGATAAAATCCAGGTGGCATTGCAGAGCAGCTCTCGATGGCCAAAAAAGCCAGGGCTGCTTCTGCAGGCTGAGGCGGGCAAGGCAAAACAGAAATCAGGAGATCATCACTGCATCCTCAAGCTTTGCTCCAAAGCTGGGGTTTTACAGCATTTTCAAGTTTGAAGGAGGGTTGTTTGGGGTTTTTTTTCTGTGCATGAATCCGCATCAGTTGGCATGAAAATATGTTTTTCAGCAGTCCCAGTGGCTCACATAGGCTTGGAGTAGGATGGGCTAGCAAAACACTCAGAAACACCGTAATTTTCAGACCACTGAAACCAGTTTGTTGACAGCTGTTGATCCAGAATCACTCACAGTTCCCCCTTCCCCCTGCAGCCCTCACTTTAAAAAGGTCTGTTTCATAAATGCACAGAATCTGTGGAGGCTTCTCCCATTACTTCAAAGGAAAACCTCAGGGAAAGGCCTTTCTCTATATGCTTTCTTGCCTACATATTTATATTTCAGTGAAGGAACTGTGCAGGTCACTCAAAATGCAAACTTTGCCAGTGACGCTGCTGCTCTGCTGCTCACTTGAAACCCAGTTTTGCTTTCAAGTTCAAAATGAGATGCTTTTCTCTTCCTGCACACAGCTGCAAATGCTCCTTGAGCCTTCTGAGGTGCAGCACATTTCCTTCCCTGGGAGAGGGGAATTTCCTCTTTTCAAAGCATCAAATCCCTCTCCACACCACAGTCTATCCCTGGTTAGTGTATACAGCCTCTCAGAAAACTGAAAAAAATGTGAAATATGACTTGTTTGGCCACTTTGTATTTATTCAGTTGCTTTGCTCATTAATTGTACGTGTCTGAACCTTCCTTTCCTTGCAGGAGCATGGATAAGGAGTTAAAATGAGCACTTAAAATCAAACGGAGCTCAGCTTCTGCTTTGCTTCCCTCCACACTCCCCAGGTGTCCATAAGTCGGCACCAAAGATTTCCACTGACTTCCCTTTGCAAAATGAGAGCCCTGCTAGTCTTTAGTGACTTATGCCTACTCATCCTCTTTCTTTTGCCTTATTTTTATTAGCATGGTAGAGCTGTTTTGGCTTTGCCATAGCTTTCCATGGGCATGCAAACAGACAAGGTGTCACAGCTCCAAAGGGGCCTGGGAGGAATGGAGTCATACACTGGAGACAAGTTGTCTATAACTCAATAGTTAAAACAAATCAGAGCTTACAGGCTTATAAACATGCAAGAAACTGTTTATAAATACATAAGAAACCTGTAACTGCAAATTTGTCTCATTATATAGGCTATATATTGCAAATAATCCACAACATGTAACTGCTATAGAATTCATAACTATACAGTTATTCAGAATGATGTAATTTATAATATAAAAACCCCATGCATTATATATATATGTATATGTATGTATGTATGTGATATATAAACATTTCTTAAATTTTATAATCTGTATTTGGTAAAGACAGATATGAGCCTTCTCTGAAATTCCTGAAAGTACTTTTTACTTGAAATCTGCTTAACCCTCTTAAAATCTAGTTTATAGTTTCAGCACATTCAATGTGTAAGAAGTTTTTCTGTTAGTGTTTCCAGAAGCAATGTGTTTGAACCTTATTGTTTTGTTTCTCAGACAGGAAAAGTATTGTATCACTGGCATCCTGAGCAGCTGGATGGGCTACCAGGGAGGGCAGTTCTGAGTTACACTCTTCAGCCATGCTGCCTGTCACAGCAATTTCTCCACAGCTCCTGCAAATTACCCAGTCTGAGAATGTGGCACAGTGCAAATGGGAAACAAAACACAAAAAGAAAGGGGGTAAAAAAAGAAAGGAAAAAAAAAGAGAAAGGAAAAAAGAAAGAAAAAAGAAAGGAAAGAGAAAGGAAAAAAAAGCACTTCAAGCTTCTGATTTTAATCTATTTTGTGTATTTCATTACTTCTTTGCATATTTCTTCCCACCTCTCATTATGCCATCACAAAGCAGCCAAACTTGCCGAACATCTACGCCAGCGGCACGGGAGTAGAGCTGAGCTTTGATGTTGTGCTCTGGATATGTGTAGCTTCGTGTGAGGAGCAAAACAAACCCTCACCCATTCCTGCTCCCTAACTTTCATGCTCAGGGTGTGAGTGCTGGGCTGCACAGCACAGCAGGGGTGCAGGGAGGGAAGAAGCAGCGCTGTGCCCTTCCCAGAGCAGCATTACTGCAGTGACACCTCAAGCATACGGACCTGTTTCCAGCCTAAAGTATTGAAGGGCTTAGATTTGGGACCAACCCCACAAGTTAGGGATTTTTTTTTTTAATTTTTTTTTCTAATGCAAGCTGTTACCTTTCAGTAGAAATAGCTTTTAGAGATGTTCTCAAAGAAACCACAGACACCAAGACCATGGCTGAGCTGCCTCTGGCCTTCACCTTGTGGTCTCAGGGGTTGGTTTCCTGCAGGATCATACAGATAGAGGGAAAATGGGACAAGGCAGAGAGGAGAAACGCTATAATGAATTAGACATCTTTTGCCCAAAACACAGCTCCTTTATTCACAGCTGTGATACCCTTGCAGTCTAGTCTGCACAGTCTAATCCAGGCCAGATTTGCTCTCTAGTATATAGGATACAGAGCGAAATAATTCTAGAATAGCAGGGGTAAAATTAACAAGTACACAGATCATTAAGGAAGAATCTGGTTTTGGTAATGAGAATAAGACCTCTACCTAAATTGATGGAAGCTGGAGTACTATGCTGGTAAGAAACATGGGAGCATTAACCATATCCAACAGGATATTAAGGCTGTGGGCTATCCCATGCCTCACTGGTATTACTGTAATTCCATGTTCATTTGGAATACACATTTCAGCTGCTGTAGTTTGTGCGTGATTGTCACTGAGCAGATCCCAACAGCCCCCTCGCCTGTCTACTTCACGTGCCTACGCTGAGGGCCTGCCCTGGGGACTTGGTGACACTGGCTGCTGCAGGCTGGCAGCTTGTTTTAGGGATGAACAGCCCACACAGTGTTCACAGTGTGGAAGGAGAAGGCACACACAAGTTATCCTGGTTTCTGCCCTCTCCTTCACTGAAAGTTGCACCTCTCAGCAGCAGTCCCCTGCAGGACCAGGTCCTTACAGGGTTTTTGCCAGACAAGGGAGCAGTCTGCAAGCCAAAACTGATGGCTCTGAACTGGCACTCACTGGTTTTAGGGGAGAACCCACATTCCTGCTGCCACAGCCAGCTCTTCCCTCTCCTGTGCTTTCTGAGGCCCCTTGGAAAAGCTTTCATGGAGGCAGAAGAAGGAAAAACCACTCTCACATAACAGTTTACTTGTCGTGATATCTGGACAACCCCAGGAATTGTTCTCACCTTAAAAAAAAAAAAAAAAAGGCTTTTTTTCACTAGCTTGATAAATTATTTTTTCCAGGAAAGAAAGCTTCCTCTACATTTTATCTATGGAAATTGTAGCAGCAAATTCCATCTGTAACAGCTTCAGTGGCTGTTGCAACTCTCCCTTCAAAGAGCTTTCATTGCTAGAGCTTGCAGGGGGATATTTATCACTGGATGAAACCACACAATGCAGTGACTGCCGAACCAAAACTGGGTGACTGCATGACATGATTTTTGAACTTGCATCTACTGCCCTCTTAATACATGTATTTCTTGTACCTCTTCTTTGAGAAAGCCATCTGAAAGCCACCTCAAGTGCAACTTGGGGCAGACAGGGGAATGACACTTCATAAACCTATTTTTCCACATTCTACCTGAAAAATAGGATTTATTTGTTGTGTAAATCTAACAAGCGGATGATACAGCACCAGTATGAGTTGAGAAGGCTGCCCTGTGCCAGTGTTACTGACATGTTATTAACTAAAGGATACCCCTCAGTATTAAAATGGCCACACCGTTCTCGTTCTGCTCTTTTCAAATGCCTACCAGGGGATGAGAGATGTTCTCCATGTGGTTTTGTGTCCAACTCCAACACTCTGCAATAGCCTTCAGGTCTCACGAAGCAGCAGGTTGGCCAAGGATGTGCAAGTGACTTCCCTTCATTTTTGGATTCACTCCCCTCATTAAAAACCCATCTAAATCAGCAGTTCACATGTGTATGCACTCAGCCAACCTGTAAAGATCAGGGCTGTGGGCAGGGATTTGCATCATCAGCCCTCTCTGATGGAGGACCACAGATACTGAGAGAGTTCAAAGTAAATTATGCTTTTCTCAGCAAAGCCCATGTCCACAGCAACCTCACGCACAAAACCAGAGAGGATAACACTCTCAGAGCACAAGAGACCATTTACCAGACCTTGTCTTGCACGTTGGAGCACAAAACATGAACGTGTAGTTTCCAGCTTGACAGGCTGCAATTAGACCAGGGGTAAACCAAGCAATCAGTGCTGGCTGTGACCTCTCACACTAGGTGTGTGTTAAACACATCGCAATTAGCATGCTAATTATCTGTGAGGAAAACGGCTGTAAGGCGTCCAGCCCAGCCTTCTCCTGGGAAGGGGAGAAAGTACTTGCTAGACCCAAGGTACCTCACAGTATTCAAGTTTTTTTTCCTATATTCAATGGAAGTGGAAGACAGTTCTTTGTAGAGGTAGGGCTGAACAAAAGGCTTGAGTTTCTTCATTTTCCTCTGTGTTTTCCTCCGTCACTGGCAGATCAACGAGGGCTCATCGGCTGAGAATGGCAGCACTTCCTTACAAAGCAGTTTGACCTGGCTGCCACCAAGGCATGGCTCGGGGTACACTCCCTACACCGATCTCCTGATGCACCCCTGGGCTCAATTCCAAAGCCAGGAGCCTGTGAGAGAGAGAGAGTGTGTGTGTGTGTGTGGCATGTTTGGAAGCCAGGGCTTGTGCTGTCTTCCCCAGCACACAGCTGTGACCTCGTCCTGGCCTGCTTTAGATGTTGTTCTTGGGCTTATGCCCCGCTTAGCCAAATAAAACCGAGCCTGATTTAAGAGGTGTTGGTCTTTGACAGGCTGTGCAAAAAAAATACCGAGGCTGAGGCACTTCTCATCCCTGCTCCTTCTCCCTTCCCACCCTTGTTTGTGGGAAATAACTTGCAGTATAAAGTCTTGCCCTGACGCTTCTTTCATGGTCTGTTCCTTCCCCACCTGTACTTGGTGCTGCTTAGAGGCCTCCAAGAGCAAAGCCTGCATTTGCTGTGCCACAGCACTGGTATGTTATTTGCCATATTGTACTTCTGCAACGTGGTTTTAATAACCTGAAATGCAGAAATATTTCTCTACCATTTTACAAGAGTAATTTCAGTCTGTGGTGGTAAAAGGTACCAGTTTTTATCTGTGATTTCAGCATTGTGAGGTTCACTGCACACAGGCTAGTTCACACGTGAAGATGCTGAGCAGCACAGAAAGGATTGATCTTGTGCTTACTGGATCAACCCTCATCTTCCACATAGTGCAGAAAGCTGGGAAGGCTGCTTTGGCTGGCAAATTGGAGGAACTAATTGGGCAAACTCTTTCATCAGCAAACAGCATCCAGCTCAGAACAGCACGCCTTGAACAAGCAGATGAATTTTTATCTGGAGAGAGTCCATAAAAGCACCAACCTTGAGGACCTTGCGGGAGCGGATCTCAGCAGAAGCTGCAGGTGCCACACAAATCAAAAGGCACAGCATAAACACGCAAGAATCCGCTCCTTCTGAAAGCCCAGGAGATTCCAGGGGAGTCAGTCGTTAACGGGATGCAAAACCCCCCGGCACCATCGCTGCCCCCACACAGCGATCCCGACACCGCTGTGACCTACATCGCTCTCCCCGGCCGCGCTCCAGCTCCCAGCGCGTTCTGCAGGGTGAGCACGCAGCCCTCGCCTCTCGCGGCACCGACAGCCAACGCTGCATCATTAGCGGGGCTGGCAGCCCACAGAGCAATAATTGCAGGCATTATGAAGCAGCGACAGCGATGACAGGCTCAGAGGGCAGTGCCATAATCAAGGGAACGTGTAGATAAGAACAATAATCGCATACGGGAACTCGGATAACAAGAGGGTTATTGAAATATGCTTCAAGGAGTAGAAGGATCAGCTCAGATAGGAGGGAATCAAACTGGCATTTCTTTTAATTCAAGTTCAACCTCAGCTATAATCTATACATTCAGGGCTAGCTCCAATTCAGACTGCTAACAGACACACACACCCCACTGCTTCATGTATGGAATCGAGCTAGATCACTTCAGACCTCAGCTGCACTGGAAATATTTTAAAATATGAACTTATATAAAGTTCTGAAAATATTCAGGAGTAAATTTTTCTCTAGAATGTTTTTGTGTTGCTAGGCAAAAATGTAGGAATCACTCTGATTAACCGTACACTCAGGGGACATAATGATGATGTAAATTTTGATTATTAAAATATATATTTTATAAAAGATTTTTAAAGCATTGACAGTCTTCAGAAAATTAGAAGTTTTAACATACGGGAAGTTACACATGAAAAAGCAGTAGCATCCCTTTAACATTACACGTGTGCCCTCATGAGCTGCACTTGGTAGCAACTCATGCATATTTTGATTTTGGGGTGAGAGATGGCATTTTATGCTAAGCCCCGAAGCCTGCCAGGTTTTATTGTATCCCATTCACACTGGGGTACTTCTAGACAAACATGCAGCAGAGCAGCATCAGTTCTAGAAGTATATGCCTCAGAAAAAGGAACAGAGGATAATTCCTGTGATCTTCTGGGTGCAGGTACACCTATAGTCGATATATGGTCTTTTATTGCTTGCTTTCCTCTCCCCCAAAATAAGCAACACGCACTTCAATGTCACGTATTTCAATTCCTATAATTCCAGCAACCAGGGCAGGACCTTCCCAGGAACAGGCCAGTACCCAAGGCGCAGCTAACCTGAGCTACTGGCACCAGCTGTACCTCCAGGACTCCCCATCCACTCCTCCCCCTGGGCTGCCGCGCTGCGGGAATTCAGAGCCTCTTTCCCCAGCACCCGGCTTGGCTGGGAGGACTTCACTACTGAGAAGCAAAAGAGACTGTGGATACGGGAACAGCGCTCGAGGTTCAGGGAGAGTTCAGAGCAGAAGCTCGCAGGAGGAGCCGGACGCCGAGCGCGGCTCCCCCAGCTCGGGAGGAAATGAGCTCGGGGGGCCTCCGCCACGCCCGGCGCCCGGGGCGGAGCTTTGCAGCGGCGCCTCCGGCTTCGTTCGGCCCTCGCTGGCCCCCAGGACGGGCTGGTGGCACCTGAGAGGTGTGCGGCGAGCAGCCGGGGGTTTTGCTCCGGTTTTTTTGGGGTTTTTTTGTTGCTGCGGCCGATGAGAGCGCGGGCAGCGCCCGTCCCCGGCGGTCCCCGTGCCTCCGCTGGTTTCGTGGGTGCTGCCGCAGCCCTCCGCTTTCGCTCTGGCCGTGCTCGCCCTGCAGCGAGGGGCTTTCCAAACAAAAGGAAGTTTCAGTAATCTGTCGGGAATCGACCCCCCCACGTGGCGTGGCAAGAGTTTTTAAAAAGGAATATATTGGATTATTTAGGTCAGCGTTAAGCTGCTTTATGCCTTTTGTTACTTCTCTTCCCGAAAAGATCCTGTTGTAATGTTCCCGAAGTGTAATATACTATATCAGAGCATCGGCCCTGTTGAGTTGCCTTAATAAAAACCTCAGACAATGCTCAGATGAGAATTGCTCTCTGTCAAAGTAGTCTGAGCTGTGCTGGGTTTATGCTGGTGCTGAAACGTAACACTGAAAACAATTTGGTTTGCAGTGCCCAGCAGGCTTCACAAAGGTCCCGCAGTGCTTTGCTGTGTCATCGCTCTCGTTTCCTCTGTAGAGGGCAAGTTACATGTGCAAATGGCTCTTGAAACTCCGCAGAAGAAAGGTAAATGGTATTGTTATGATGCCTTTGACTCACCAACAATACGTTTAGTTGCAAAATTGTTCTGCAGTACAGCAGTAGGCCCATCTAGCTAATTTGGTGTTTCACCACGTAATTATAAAACATGTGTAGATATCTTCTGTAGAGATCTGCAGCACTGAACCCAGAGAGTATCTGTGCAGGTCTGCTGTGCCAAGTTAAAATTTTCCCAGGGGAAAAACATATATTTCAGATGATTGCCTTTTTCCCCCCTTTTTTTGTAATTACTTATTTACTACTGTAATACATACTTAGTATTTAAAATACATTTAATGCCATTTTAGATAAAATATGTGGCTTGAAACCAAACATATAATTTGAATCTTCAAAGACAGTAGTGCCAGACTGTGCTGCTTTGAATTATACAATAAAATGAGCTACAAGGACTCTTAAGTTTCTATTACAATTGTTTCTCATTTACCAGTGATTTTGCATATAAAGAGGTGTGGTAGCTGAATAACTGAATGCATCAAATGCATCTTTTTACATCACCTGGAGAACAGTGAGTCCCTTCTGCTTTAAAAGCAGGCGCTGTGTTCTTTCACCTGACGTGTGAGAGTCAGATGACTCCGTTATCTTTTCTGGCAGGGGGCTTTGGGGGAGAACAAAGCAGAGTTTTTCTTGTTTAGTTCAAATCACTGAATATTTTTCTCCGAAGTGACTTCTTTCAGGATTTAAAACAAGGTCTGTCCCAAGTGGTGAAGGACAGTTCCTCAGGTTTGCACGGTGTTTGATGAGTTTTCACAGCAATCTTAATTCGAGTGTGATTTGCATGACATCCGTTCTCTCTTTCACACATTGGCGTCAGTGACGTAAGCCGAGCTCAGAGAGGCTGCACACATCTGGATGAGTGCCAGGGAAACACAGCTGGAGACGTGCTCAGGACTCTTCAGTCCCTCCTCTTGCTTGCATTGCTCCTTTCCTGGGACATATTCCTTGCTTGGACAGTATCCCGGTGAAAAACATTGAAACTACCCAGCCCGACTGGGGAAACACATCTGCCATTTTTCATCTGTGACAGACATCAAAGAGAAGTGACTTCAGCTGGGCTGAGATGTTCTAGGACTGCCATTGATTCAGGGAAAGCAAATCCTTAAAGTGAGTAAGAATCAGTGGGTTTATTCCGTGATCGTTAAAGCAAAGAATCGAATGCGTAAAGTGGATTGCAGGGCAGCTGGAACAAACCCAGGCCTCATCTGACCTTCATCTCAAAACAAGGCCAGCTGTAAGGTCAGGCCTGCTCGCTCAGAGCTTTAGATGTCCTTGGTATGGCATTTTAAATAGGTCAACAGAGCATTCCTTAGTGCCTGTACCAACACCCAGCAGTCCCACCCTGCATCGCATCCCTGCAAACGCTGCGCTTGTTAACCTTGCCAGCAGATGCCACTGCAGGAAATTTGTTATAAAATACGTAAAACAGTCAAGATTAAGGCTTTTTGTTACTTGGTATGTCACAGTACCTACCCAGCAGCTTTCCGGAATTGCTTAAATCGGAAGCTGGTGACTGGGAAAAAAACCCCCTAAGTCCTGCATCACTGTCCGCCCTCTCAGGGGACTGAGTTTTCTTGGGCTTGGTGCAGAAACCACAGCGTGGCAGAGTGAAGGTACAGCAGAAAGGCTGCACATGACAGATGCTGGTCACTGCATTAACCCACCCTGGCAGATGCCAGGTGGACAATGAGGGACATGATGGAGAAACAGCCACACTTGGAGCATCCTGCCTGCAGTTTGTGCTGCCCGAATCCTCGGAGACCTGCTGATGCTCAGCAGCCTGAAGTATCACAGAACCATGGAATAAGCTGGCTTGGAAGGGATCCATCAGGATCATCGAGTCCAGCTCCTGGTCCTGCACAGGACATCCCAAGAATCACACTGTGTATCTCAGCTCTTTCCATAAAGAAGGGACTAGGAAAGGGCTTGGCTTTTGGTCCAGGTTTTTTGTTGGTTTCTTTTCAAAGTTTCACTGTGAACTGCTGGTCCTTGATACAAGAAACCTGGCCAGGCATGCGCATGGAAATCCAGCAATCGGCAGGCACCAGCAGCCGCCTCTGGGGAATATCAGGCTCCACCTCCACTGGAACACTTTCCTGGTCAGGCTCAGTCTCTGATCATCCTGACACTGCTCTGAGTAGGAAAGAGCAGAATTGTTGCCTGTGAACTGTCCGGACAATACATGTCTGTCCCTGAAGAGGTAGTGGGAGAGTTGTGGAAGAACCCATCTGCTTTTCTTGGCCTACATTCGCTGGACACAGACACTCAGTGACAGGAGAAGCCCAGCTGCAGGAACACTCCTGCCTGCTGCCAGCCCAGCAGTCTGAGAAGCCTTGATAAGGCTCAAAATGCTTGGCAGTGGTGGCCTGTGACTTATCCAGGCAGCAGCTCACTGCAGCAGCCAGGCAGGAATCACCACGCCCCGGCCTCCCTCAGCTGCAGCAGCACCTCAGCTTTGTTTTTAAATGAAACTCATGGATACAGAGGTGGCCGTGGGAGATCAGGTGTGGTGGCTCATGGGCTCTGATAAGGGTTGGATGACGTGGAGGTGGACCTGCAAACTGCAGAGCAATAATTAAGGGATCACTGCCTCTGAGGACAGTGGTGGAGGGCACAGGAAGGCAAGAAAACACACCTAGAACAGCTCTGCTTTGAAGGGGGAATAAGAACAAGGTGGACCCTTAAACAACACGGTGTCCCCACGGTTCCCGGGCATCCTCTGAACTGAGGGAGCCTACCAGCTTCTGAGAGGTGGAGAGGGACACAGGAGAGAAGCACTCACCTCCCAGCAGAAAAGGGAAGTCTGCCCCAGGCTCCTGGGTTTCTCAGAAGGGAATTTCTCAACAGGTGCATCCACAGGAATCCACTCCTTGTTTAATGAGCCTCTTTGCCTTTGTTTTCTCACTCATCTCAAGTTGGGTGATGGAAACCTCCTTACAACAGCACCCAAAACACCAGCTGCACAGCAGTCAGGGAATTGGAACTAATTCCTTGGGAGAAAAAAGAGCCAAAAGGCTCTTCTTGAGCAAATAAGGCCCCTTATTGTCAAGCCACAGTCTGAGAGAGGTGAAGCCTTCATCTTCTGGAGATGCTGTTTCTCTGCAGTGCCTGCTGTCTGGGCTGGGCAGTGTGGAGTTGGAGGCCTAACCAAGATGGGAAAACTGAGATGGAGCCGGTCCCTCCTGGAGCTGTAGGTTTCCTTTAGGGCTACCAGCCATACCCCTGGCAATTAACATTCCTGACCTTTCCCTGTTCCCTTTCCCTGTGACTGGATTTCTTCCAGTCACACACAGGAAAAGAGGATGTGCCCTTTTGCTCAGCACCACTCCTGAGTTACTCCTCCATCTCTCCGTGGACAGAGCAGACTTTTAGGCAGATGCAGATGGCATCTGTTCTGCAGCAGGGTGTGACCCCTTAAAACACACCCCACTGTGTAGCAGCACCGGTGTTCAGCTGAACAAATGATATTTCCGGGCTCCTATCAGCAACAACTCTCACTTTACCAACTCCCCAAAGCTTTTTTGCCCTAAACCAGCCTTTTTTGCCCTAAACCAGCCTCAAACTCCCCTGGCCATGGGATGGTACCACCTGTACATCTCTATTCTGAGCACATGGGCAGGGTTAGTAGCTCACCACTAGACAATATTCTGCTAACTTTGATTAACTGTGTGTTTGTGGCACACAAAGATGTTGCCTCATGGCAGGAAGTAACTCAAACCACAGAAACATTTCCTCTGCTTTCTTTTTCTCTTGAAATTTTAGCAGCAGGTTTTGGGGTCAGCCCCTTAGACATGTGACAGTGTAACTGTCAGGTTTGAGTTAGAAGGTAAAATGCCTGTTTTTTACTAGGTGATTGTTTGAAGGATGGTTATTTTTGCCCTTCAGAAAACTCTACCTGAACCTAACACGAAGGGGTGAGGCCCAGAGCCACTCGGCCACTGGAGTAAAACAGAAGAAATAGAGGAACCATTTAATAAAATCCCTCAGAAGAATGAATGCACTTGAGCAAAACCACTACTGATATGCACCAACTGCACTTTTGGCAGAACTGAAGCAGCTGATGCAGATTTTTCCTTTTCCCCCCAACAACTATTGGTGTTTGATGGTGCCCTACCATCACCACTTGATGTTTTAACAGGTCCTTTTTAGCACAAAATGGGATCCGTACATGCTCAGTATAAATTTTGGGCCACAGGCAAAGCAGACTGAACGCACAGAGTACGTCTGGCTGTCCACAAACACGAAGTTCTCTCATCTGCATCCTTTTTGCACTTGAGAAAAGTGGAAATCGTTAATTGTGGCTTAAGCAAGAGTTCAGATTTATAGATTAAAAGCCTATTGAGAATTAAATTGCTTTGCTAGACTGAGAAAATAGCAGGTGCTGATGCAAGGAGTGGAAACACCACAAGCTTCTTGTGCTATTCCCTATGTAGTTTCCTAGGAATATTTAACCTGAGTATGAAAAATCCCTTTCAAAAAGGAGTCCTCACACAAGCACAGCTTTGGTTTTGAATGAGAACAAAAGGATCAGATCCTCTAATCAAAACCTCTCTCTTGCCACAGTCTCCTTTGTGTTCTTGCATGGGTTTTCTTCGGACAAACGTAACAGAAATGTGGGTATGGATGGATCATGCAGGGAAACTCCACTCATTTCTGGAACCTATGGAAAGCACACCATAAGACAGAGATGCTGGGGAGCTACGGTGATGTTAATCATTTCTTGTAAGAAAAAAAAAAGGATGGCGTTTTCCTTATTCCTGTCTTGGTCCAACACTGTCAGTGATTCTTTTGTCTCTGCATCCCACACAGACTTCCATCTCATCAATCCCATTATGCTCTGAGACCTTGGGAAGATCTTTGGTCAGTTTTCATTTTAAACAGAATTTCATGTGTTTGGGAGCAGGTGTTATACACAGGAACATTTTTTCCTAACGGGCCCATTGTATTTTTCCTGAAGCTGGTAGAGTGTCAGCACACACACACATACACATTACAATTTATACCTTGGTTCCCACAGACCTAATTTTTCTTCCTCATTGGCCCCAGCTATTTTACCCCTTTCCCATGACACAGCACAATACTGGGCGCTGTATCTGGAGGGGAACCACCCTGCCAATTGCTCCTGCTGCTGCTGCCTTTGCAGGGGGATTTCCCAGCAGTTTTTTGCTTCTCAACACGCCATCATCTGAGCAACACTCCAGACTGAGCATTCTTGAGGGGTGTTTCATAGGACTTTATTGATAAGTTGTATCCTTCATGCTGGAGTAAGTCTCGGGTGTTTGTGCTGCTATGTCCTGAGGTTTGCCAGCTATTTTTCCTGCTGGTCCAGTGGCAAAGGGCATGATGCCAAGTGGCACAGTCCACATCACCTGCCTCCTCCTGTCCCGTCCATAGCCCAGACAGACTGTTTTGCCATTCATCCCAGTGTCACTATTTTTGGATAACAACTGAGGAAGATCCCGTTGTGGTGGGAAGGGAATGGACACACCATTGACACAGGATTGCTAATAAAGCCCTCACTGAACTCCCAGTGAGGGGCAGGTCTTCTGGAACCTAAACCTTATTACTAATAGCCAATAACCCAAGTCACCTTGGCCGAGTGTCATGGTTTAACCTCAGCTGTCAACTAGGCACTACACAGCTGCTTGCTCAGTCCTCCCCCAGTGGGATGGGGAGGAGAATCAGGACAAAAAATGTAAAAAACCCCAAACTCACGGGTTGAGCTAAGAACAGTTTAATAATTGAAAGTACTACTACTACTAATGGAGAGAGAAATAAACCCCAAGAGAAACAAGTGATGCCCCACACAGCTCAGGCTCTGCCATGAGCTGAGGAGAACCTTCTAAACAGGCAAGTGGGAAGATGCTGAGGGAGAAGATTTAGGAAGCCTGGAGGAAAAACATGAATCCATATCCATGTGTCTACCTTTAAAGACAAATTTAAACCTTATAAGACTGTGAACAGTCTGAACAGTCACCCCCTGCCTCTTCTGAAGCTGTTTTCAGACTAAAATCACCTCGTGGAAATGGTTCTCCAGATCTGGAAGGAAACAGCTCCATTAACAGTTCAGTGATGCTCCAGCTGCTCTGAAGGATATTTTCAAGAGGAAAAACTGAAATTAACCAGAACATGAAATCTATATGCAGTCCACAAAACATAAAAAGACTATTTCTAAGTCTCAGTCTGCAGTACAGAATCTCAGGCTGGCTGTGATGCATCTGTGCAGCACTTCAGTGAAGTTTCCCCCTGGGAGCATTAGCTCTGGCAGTGACATTAGAAACCCCCCCGAGACAACTTTGTAATGGGAGCATTTTCATTTTCATTCCCTTTAAAGCAGACGTGTAGCCATTTCTGAGATTCTAAGGAGGAACCTCTCCCCAAAATGGGTTTTCCCTTACCTGTTGCAAATTTAGTGCTACTGAAACTCAGTGGCAGAGTTCCAAATTCCCTCAACGCTTGCAGTGGCTGCACCCCTGCAATGCCAGCTCCAAACTGCACCAGCTCCTTGCTCAAAAAGGAGACCTTACTTGTCAGTAATTGCTGTTTGTTTATCTCTACCTCAGCTATTCAGCAAATCACCAGTAAAAAAAAAAAGGTGCCATTTCCTGTAATTCAAGCTATATTTTATTGCTTAACATATTTTTCATAGATGCATAAAAGCTGCTGGGCAGTATTTACTAGATGGTAATAACTACAAGACAATTCCATCTGATGGCTGGGAACATTTCAGACTAAAAAAAACCAAACCAGTATTGACTTCAGAGAAGCTGAGAATACTCAGGGCTTGAAGATGTGCAGTTTTTGTTCCTGATACCTGAGAGCATAAAGGGAAACCTTCACGATTTGGGTCCAGTACACAAAGCAGAAAACCTTTTGCCTTTAGATTAAGGGTAGAGGGTAAATTTGCTCTTTTTATTGACTTATTTGCTCTAAAGGTTGCAGGCTGACACTGAGGAAGAGCAATGACTTCATGGCAATGAAGCTGTCCTTCAGCAGATACGTAAAATGTAATTATTACACAATGAAAGAGCCCAGATTTCCTGGTTGTGCTCAGGGCTTCAGGGCCAGGCTGTGCTGGGTCCTGCACAGTGCTCAGACCCCGAGCTGTGCCCCTGCCAGGCTCTGCCTTCAGACCTGAACTCCTCTCCCTTTATGCTGGTCTAATCTGTAAAAGGCGTGATTATGGTTATGCGTTTCACCTCTAATGAAAAAATAAAAGCATGAAAGTGAAAATTAATGCAGCAAGAAATTGCAGTAATTTTGAAGTGCTCATTCCCTTTCTCTTACTCACCTCTGGCTTTCCTCACACACAGTGCTTGGGAACACACAAAACCCAGCTGTTCCAATCAACACTGATTGTTTTGACCATGCTAAGTGTGCCACCATCTTTGAAGCCTTTTGCACCTCTATTCCGTCATTTTCAAGGAAGGAATTTGCATTTTTGGCTGTCACCGAGTCCCTCTCTTCTGAAGTTTTCTCATTTGCCTACCAGTGCTGTGGACTTGTGACTTCCCTACCTACTTTCCCTGAAGGTGCACTACCCCATTTCCGTCCGCAAGTTAACCAGTAAATTGCAGAACTGTCTCATTTTCAAGTTAAAAAATAGGGGAAAAAAAAAAATTGCAAGTTATTTTGTAGAAGTCCTCAAAGAGTGCTTTTATTTTTTTTTTTTAAGTAATTTATTTAAAGAGTACTTGAAAGCTGTCACTGGTATGCAGCGTATTTCCCTTCCTTGCATTTTGAGATCTGTGTGGGCATGTGACCTGGTGAAGATTTGGTGTAAGTTCATCACCACAGCTTCAAAAAAGCTTGCCTGACTCCAGAGTACCTGAGAAGAGCGTTTAAATCTCTAAAGGAGTTTTTTGCCCCCATGAAACAGGACAACCAAAGCAAATTTTAAGGCCTCACTCAGCGATGCCGTCTCCAAAAACATCTCGAGCACACGCTGACCTGCCAGCTAAGGGAGCTGCTCCGATCTCCAGCTTCCCTGACTGTCACGTACTCAGCTCTTTGGTAACAGACTTTGGGGTGAAAAAAAAGATAAAAGGTGACGAGCACTGGATTTCCTTTCCCTGCTGGGCTAAGGCCTCCTGACCATCAGACAAAGCCTGAACCTGTGCATCCATGGCTGACTGCACTCTCCCTCTGGGGCCACAGCGTTTATTAGGCACTGCACCTCCCATGTCCCTGAACTTCCAGTGTCCAACAGCACTGAGCTCCTCCGCTTCCCACTGCTCCTGGGCGTGGTGGTCACCTCCTCCTCACCCCATTAAGTCACGGAACAGCCAATCTCAGTTTTCTGAGTGACTAACTCCTACTTCAGCTCACTTTTGGGAGGTGGAACACATGAACGGGCTCCGTGACCGAGACATTAACTCCCGTACAACTAATAAGATGTAAAATAAGAGTAGGATATGAAAAGGTTCTCACCTCTGAGAATCCAAATGCTCTGGCTGCATTTCTGTCATCACTCACCCTGAACACGGGAAAGGATTTTTCATTCACCCCATAAACTCCTTGATGAACCAACTCCATCAGCACCAGACTCCTTGGACCCGTCTCTGCATCCTACACTGCAGTGCCAACCTGTGGGACTGAGAGCCAGGGAGAGCTTTCCTCATGAGTGGAGCAAGGATTTCTGAGCACGTGTTTTTGATGCTCACATTTTAGGCAAAATTGGCCTGGCACTGGCAGAGAGAAAGATTTCAGTCTAAAAGCGGTGTAAAATTCTGTTTCCCAACTTCTCCAATCACAAGCCTTCCTGGCAGTGACAGACACCCCTCAATCCACAGTCAGGAGGCATTTAGGAGTGTGCCTGCACTCCCCTTTTCCTCAGGGGGGCTTTTGGGGCTGGTTCTGTAGCACCACAGGGCTTACCAAGCTATGTAGGGTCAAATGGGTTTCACAATACAGTACTGGGGGGAAAAAAATGTCAAGTAGCAGAAAACGTACCTTCAACACAGAGGTAAGTTTTGGGGTTTTTTTTAACTTCCTAGCCCTACCATGATGGGCAAGCAGCCTTCAGACTGCCCAGAAAGCCACCTCTCCTGCCTGTCTCAATTTGTAGATTCCATCAGCATCCAGAGTGGGTTTAAAAGCTGTTTGTGTTTTCAAGCCTCCTGCAGCCCCATCCATTCCAGCAGCATCCTGCCCTGCAGGGAGCCTGAAAACTTCCAGAATCCCTTACACTTTCTCTTCTTGTACCAACTTCCTCGCTACTTTTTTTTTCCTCTGCCTGTGTCAGCAGGACAATTCCCAGAGACTCTGCAAGGAAAACCAGTTCAGCACACTTCCAGCACATTAGCACAGACAACTTTACTGCTGAGTTTGTTCAGGGAATAGCTGGGGACTTAAGTGGCTCCAGCTGGTTGGTGGTAAAAAGTTACACTAAAGCTGGTAAACATCAGATGATGAGGGGAGACCCCTTCCAACTCTACTGTGCTTGAGCAGCTGAGGGAGAGACCTGCAGTCACAAAGAGGAGTGCAAATGTCACAGGTAACAGCTCTAAAACGGGCTGAGAAGGGAGGAGAAGGTGGTGCCCGTCACTGAGTGACAATGAGGGCAGAATTATGCATCTCAGAGAAAATGTCAGCTGGCAGCTGCCACAGCAGCGGTAGCTGCTCCACATCCTCTCCTCTGAGCAGTTTGTCAGTAGGACGTGAGAATAATACTCAGTAACATCCAGGACGCCAAGCTCTGAAACAGAAATGTCATACAATGCATTTATATAATGCCAGAGTTCAGCTGGGATCCAGTTTAAAATGGAGGTAATTTCCAAAGCTCCCTGACTTCCAGCATCACTGTGACAACCAACTGCCCGAGGAAGGCCCTGTGCAATGGAAGATGCTGACTGCCACGTACCCTGCTGTGACTGTAAGGTTTGCCTGAGCTTTCCCAACACCCAGAACTACCCCTCCTCTGCCACATCTTGAACAATGACACCAATTTCGATTGCACATATGTTTTTTAATAAGATTATAAACCTAGACTGACTTGACTGTTGTCTCCTCACGTATCAATTTCAACAGGTGACCATTTCCAAGGTTTTGAAATAAATAATAATAAAATTATTTATTTATTTATTGTGACAGTGGGTTTAACATACTACTTCTCTCTCCCTTGAGACTCACAGATAGCATATTAAAGAATCCTCATTTCCCTAAATCACGCCCTAAGACAAATTAAGTCATCTTCAGCCTGTTCTTCAAGAACTTTGAACTGGCCCCAGTTCCTCCAAAATCACCGACTTTTCCCTGTGTACCTGCTCTCCACCACCTCCTGCCCAGCAAAAGCCTACAGAATCAGGAAAATTTACAGCCTCAAAAGGAACTGTTAAGTCTTTGGTTAAAAAACCAGTTTGGGAAAATTTTTTCTTGCTTCCCCTCTTGTTCACCTACTGAAAACTGAGGGAATCTTCTTAATTTTGCATTTTCTTACTATGAGTAGATGTAAAAGACACTGACAAGTAATATTCAGCATTGGAACTGAGCCTAATGAAACATTTTCAGAAGAGCCCACAACAATCCCCAGTTTGATCAACCACAGACCATCTCCCTACCTTTCAACACACAACTTCAAAAAGCAGACATTGTCCATCTCTCGACACCGATGGACAGAGCTGGTAACACTGTTCACACATTTAAATCCAAAATGTTTACACTTGGTGCCTAAACACTGCCCCAAGAACAGCAGACCATTTTAGAATCTAGTGATCATTTTATTTAAAAACCCCAAACCTTTATAACTCATTAAGGTTGGTGCCAAACTTGGCACTGGGAGCAAGGTTTGCCAGACAGCAGCAGCAGCGAAGTACAGCTTCAGGATGTCAAGTCAATGACATTTGAACAGCTCTGCTCAGTATTCTGCTTTAAGATAAATTGAGCAAAACTGTCCTCAGTGTACAGAAACCTCTACTGATCTGCCATGGTAGGTTTGCTTTATTACCAGTACTGAAAATAAGTCATGAACATAAAAGCAGCAAGAGAAGAAGTCAGACTGACTGCAATTATTTCCCCCCCCCCAGTCTTTCCTTCTCCCTCCCACGTTCTCTGTGGATAGAGAGACCAAAGCGTGTATATACCATGTGAGAATGTAAATCACATCATACATTTGAAATTAATTTTAATTTATGTACAGCAGTTACCATTCATGAACGCACACAGTCCCTGCAGTTACATTCTTGATAAGGTTAAGTCTTCACTGTTCTCTACTGGATCTTCTGATGGAGGAACAGAAAGGAGAGGTGGAATCAAGGAGTAAGGAATGATCACAGTCATTAAAAATTTGGGGAATTTGAGTAGTAAATCTCAGAGAGTCTTCTATGAGGTTCCAGAAATAAATGGTGGCAACGTGTATATATTGCAATTTTATTTCATTCGCTCAAACAAAACGTTAGCATGTAAGAAATTTAAAATGACACAATATGATAAAAATAGCAGAGAATGAACTGAGAAACTAAAAAGAAGGTAAACCTAAATGCATGAAAAGTCAACATTCATTAGTGAACAGCTTCAGTCTTTGATTGACACTTGATAACTTTAAAACAACGAACTGGAAATCATTATGACTGTCTGAAGAGATTTCAGCACCAGCACTAAGGGTTTTACATTCAGTTGGTTTGCAGTTGACTCGGTAGCCACTTGTCTCTAGTGCAGGTTTATCACAGGTCAGATCACAGTGTTGAGGAAAGCAACGCCCTCCTGGCATTAGGAAGGATCCCTTAAACTGCCCTCAGCTTAAGACATCCATTGTACAAAAGCACAGAACCACCACAATATGGTTTTTAAAGAACTTAGTCACCAGTAAGCGAAATAATCGTAGCTTCTGCAGTTCGTTTTCAATACTGAAATCTCTGGAAACGGTGCAACTGTCAGTAGGTCAGGAAATGTCTACAGTAATCTTTAATTCAATCCGATTTCCTGGAAAGAACCAGTTCTGCAGGCTGGGATTACAGAAAGGATGGATGTAGAAGCAGCACAAAAAGACAACATCTGTTCCTTTTTCTTTTAAACAGAAATCATGTTAATTGTAGACCAAGGCACAAAACGTTTAGTGCATAAGCCAGTTCCTTGCACAATCTAGAAGTTCAGCCTTTAATTTTGGACCACTTATAGCCATCCATGCTATTCCACTGTGTAACTCCTGAACCCTCCTAGAAACGAATCAAACGTGATTTCTGACAAGGGTAAACATCCTTACTGCTCAAAAAGTCTGTGTAAAACAAAAAAGCTACATCAACAAAGATGAAAATGCCTCCTCTTGTTTTGAGAAAAACAGTACTTGACAAGCTTACTATGGATTTTTTTCTTTTTTAATGCCTTCAACAAATGCATGCAGAAAAGTGATGTTGTTTCTCCTCTTTAATAAAAAGAAAAATTAATAAATGGAGTTAGGCAATATTTCCACTGTCATCTTCCCTTAGAATCTGAACCTATAAAATCAGGCAATGTTTGAATGGGAGAAAAATTTCTTATGGAAGCCTTTCTGCAGCTGTTAAGTGCTGTTCTGCCTTGGTGTTCAGCACTCAAGACACTCTGTTATTGAAAGCATCTGTCCCACGAGTGGAGCTGCGTGTACTTGTAAGCAAACCTCTCCACGAGTTCTAAGTAAACTTTTCTTCTGGATCAGAACAGATCCCAAAGCAAACACAGCTTGGAAAAATGGACAGTGCAAAGGAAAAGGGAAGATTTGGATCCACATTCTTTGTCCAAAGCACTACAGAGCCAATTTGCAGGATTTCTATTCCACTGAACTTTACCACATTAAAAAACAAAATTAAAAAAAAAATTAAAAATTTACATGCATAAGACTGAAAACCCTGGGAAAGAGAGAGTTATCACCTCCCCTAAAAATGATTCTCAGATTGTTGAGCAAAACCAGCGGCATATAATTGCTGGTTTTCAGGGTTTGTGTCGCGTGGAGCTGTGAGGGTTTTTTGTTGGTTTTGAGTTCTTTTGGAAAGGAGGGTGGCAGATAAATCAGGAGGAGAACGGAACATTTACCGTGACCTGATTGTTCTCAGGTAACTACTGCTGCTCTGTTTCATCAAACCACCAAAAAAAAGGAGTCTCAGAAGAGAGTGAAGCAGAGGGTCATGGTGAAAAGGTGAAGGACAACGCACTTACACAGGGGCATCCCCAGCAAGTCAGATGCCTGCAACATTTTTTCTCTCACCGAGAAACGAGTTCGGTTCACCTGGGAGTTTCAGAACCATTACTGGAAGTTATTACTGAATTTCAAATAGAAAACTGAAAAAAGATACAAAAGGATCAAGTACCTGGTTCCATTAACATGGTTACTGATAAAAGTCATGTTTTCCTCATTATTACACATGCATGTAAGATGAAGAAAAAGTGTAGAAAGTAATAAAAATGTGTCACCTTCCCCCTCCCTCTTCCCACATCTTTCTGGGCATAAATTAAGCCTTACAAATGAAAAGGCTACTCTGTGACATGCAAGTTTTCTTTTAATTAAAAAGCTGGCTGTGTTGTGTTACATTACAAAATGTCCACATGCATAAATCTAAAAAAAGCCCCAAAATCTACTGTAAATCTACAACATACTAATGATTTACATTTGACTGCTGATTCGCATTATGTAGAAGTCTTAGATTTGGTAAAGCATCGTAACAATGTAGGAAGGCATCTACATCTTTAAACTCTGGACTGTATTTGCTTTTTTTTTTTTTAATTTTCCTAGAAAATTGCATGAAGGCTAACTAGAGAGGCTTCCTATCATAAAATTCCAAAATCTTGATATGTCATCACCGTCTAGGCCATCCTTACTTACAAATATTGCCCTTTAAAAGCACGCGTCTCTAATTGCTCCTTGTTTTGTGAACCGAACCTCTACACATCTGATCTCTTAAATTACTCATGGAAATATCAGATATGATAGGAAGACAAACCTGAGATACATTTGAAGTACAACAGTATAACTTGCTAACTCCTTCATTAATAAAGAAAACCTCTCTGAAAAGCCTTCCCAAGCTTTTCCCTGTTTTTTTTTTTTTGTCTTAACAACAAATTCTGAAACATGTGCAATTTTATCTTGACATGAGTAGACTTCAAAGCACTGTGATCTTATCTGATAGATGTAGGAATTTCTGCATAATCATTACAGTAACTTTAAGAGTCTTTTCCACCCTGCTGTAAAGGTCAGAAAAAAGCTGCAAACTAGGAGGGGAATAGCATTATCACCAGAGTGATGTGTCTGAAGCTTTTCAGAATAGGTTGTTTCTCCCTCCTTCCAAGTGTCTGTCTGTCTGTCTCCGTTTTCTTCTAACAGCTCACAAAACGTAGTCAGTTTTATATCAAGTTAAAGAGTCACATCGGCTTAGTACGAGTCTTTCTATGCAGTATTGGACTTGCTGAGCTCCTGCCTGATAGCTGCAGAGAGACAGAGACACAGTCAGCACATCAAATAGGGACCAGGCAGGCAGCTGGAACACACACCTGACCCCCCAAAGCAGGCTCACCCTGCTCTTACAGCGTGAATAACCCACACCTAAGGCAGCCCCACGTGGCTTCAGACAAGTGGCATGATCAACCAGGCACTAGCCTTGTTCTTCCTGGAAAATTTATGTTAAAAATCTTAATTTTCAGTTCCCACCTCCAGCAAGCCTGTGGCCTTACCTGGTGACAACCACCACCGCTGGGATTAGCAAGGAGCATATGTGGGGGCTCATTCATTTTAATTTTCTTTGTTTAAGAGCAGCCTCAGAGCCCTGTTTGCACTGCACTCTTCTAAAAGGTTGTGGTACAACACAGCACGAAAAAATAAAGGGAAAAGCAGTACATTCTCTGTAGTCCCAAACCAGCCAGTTCTTTCTACAACATCACTTGATGACATTCAATATTTTATCAGCAGTGGTATTAGATTAACATGACTTCTTTCCCCTCCCCATACTTTATTTTGGTATATGCCACAAAGCCAAAAAAAAAAAGAGGCCCACCAAGGTAGTAAATCATACACAGAGTTTTGTTTGATTCCTGACAGGTGGATCTTTAAGATTATGCTTTCTCAGTGACTTCCCTTAACTACAGAAGACTACATAGGAAAGTAACTTCTGCTAAAATAAAAATGAAAACTGGGAGAGTTCTTTTCTTTGACTCTTATGTTACAGATCAAAGAGGTGACTGAAGGCTGGAAGCACAATTCCATTCTGAGTATTACTAGTTTTGAAATACATATCTCAGCAGCTCTGGATTATTTCAAAATAACCCACCTATCACCACATGACACTAAGGATAACTTCAAATCACTCAAATACAGCATCACTTCAACCACTCTTGAAAGACCCTACTTGGTGCCAATGTTCTACTGAAACAAAACCCCCAGGGGAGAAATCACTGAAGCACATCAGCTGGAACAGCTCTGGCACCAGTGGTTTGCCACCAGACTAAGAACAAAGCCACTTTTACCAATAAATCACTCCCAGGCTACCAACCCATTGTATTTACATTTTAAAGCACCTGCAGCTACTCTAAAACCAAGCAGCAGCAGGGAACAGAACAGTACTTACCATCAATGAGTTCTTCCTTTAATTTCGTTAACTCCTTCCTCATTTCATCTAAAATGTCCTGCAACGTGCCACAGCATAAATAGTACATTAGCAAACAGATTCGTTTTGCCACCTGTAAATTACTGTAGAGAGAAATCCAGAATTCTCCCACTACAATCCTTCCCAGTAATCCTGAACCCCTTCTGAAACATATAACCCACCTCTCAGCTTCCAAGTTAATCCTCAAAACCTAAGGCATCCCGAGAACATTTTTAGTGCAGGTACAACGCAGAAAAAACCATCCCTAGAAGTCCCACAAATTGATTCCTGTCGAATTTATGAGAGGAGAAGGGACAGGAGTAAAACAGCTTTGCCACATGTGGAATGTGATGTGGGATGCAAAGAAAGGAGTTAACGAAACACCACAGGCCAAGGAAGTATTCCAAGGGGGAAAAAAAAAAGAAAAAAGGGTAATCAAGGTATCAAGGTCCCAGTCCCAGTGGAATGTGAGGGAATGAAGGCAACAGAGGGAAGTGCTGTCCCTGCTTGCTGTTTTTTCCATCCTTTCCTCTAAGTTCCTCCAGAACAACCCACCAGGCCAGAAACCACTCTAGAACTGCCTGTGGAGCCAGGACCCAATCCAGAACCAACCAGAACTGATCCATAACCCAATCTAAAGCCAACCACTATGTGGGGACATGGTCTAGAAGCAACTAAAAGTTGCTACCAAAGTAAAAGTGGCTCTAGAACCACCCACCGAGCTGCAGCCTGCACCAGAGTCTCCCTCCCCACTTGGGGATGGACCCAGTGATCCAAACACCACTGGGAGATCCTGCACCTTCAACTCCACAGTTCCCACAGGACTCCTCTGCTCTTGGCCCAGAGAGCTACACAAAAGGCAGCATGCCTGGATGCTCTTTCACTGCCAAACCTGTGACCACGGGTGCTCACATCTGATATTAAAACGTTGTGATACTACTTCTGCCAGAGCTGCCCCAAGGGCTTGTTGCTTGTTTGGGTACAGAGAGGAGAAGGGAAGGTTTTCCAGGCAAACTAATTTCTCAGTTCCATCTATAATGTCAACACCATCCTGTGTGTGCTGCCTAAAGCAAGGACAGGAACTCTGTGAAAAACTAATGGGGCTGTCCAAGCCACCACCCTACAGCTCCAGCTCCTAAGAGTACTGACACATGCCTGGGCAAAAATAAAGGCTAGTAATTACTAAATCATTTAATTTGGAACTGGCAAACAAAACAGTTAAAAGCTGGTATTGGACAGCTGCAAGTCCTTATATCCAACTTACACAGTCATCTTTTTAAAAAGCATTATACACATACCTGCTTCAATCTGTCATAATCTAGACCTTCTGACTGTACTCCGTTGGCACTGGGCTGTCCCGTCGGTGTAGATTTTGGTCTGCAGCACAAAAACACATCCATGAGTTACTGGTTGCTCATTGTTACAGGATACATAGGACTCCCCCATCAAAACTGCTGACATTTATCTATCAAAAACACAGTAAAAAACCAGAATGGGGGGGAAAAAAAAATGTTGGGAGTGGGAGGGTGGGAAAAATCAAGCAGACCCAAAATACCACACAGAATAGAAAGCAACAACCAAGAATGTTTCCCACACACTGGAAATATTAATTACCATAAGGCTCATTAGTTCAAAACAAGAACTTTCAGAACAGCAGACAGATTTCACTGTCAGTGGTTTCTGATTTCTTCGTAAGGGGCATGAAAAGCTGAATGCCTTCAAATGTCAAGTACTTTTCTTCTCCAGCTGCTCACTCATTCGAAAGAGGCTCTCCCAAGGAAGCACTCCCACTAACTAATGACTGCACGTTGATGCTGACTGTATGAACGCTGAGCAATCGCCCTGGGGGATTTTCAACAGTTGACAGGCCCAAGTAAAGTTATCCAACTCCTTTGCAACCTGAATTATTCCATCAGTTGCTTTCTAAAGCTACTGAAAGCAAATCCTGTAACAGCAGCAAGATTTATCAGGTGATACTTGAGGGGAAGTTCTAGTGTTTTGGACTGTGCCATGTTTGATGTTTGCTTATGAAATACTCTCTTTTAGACATCAAAAACTTGCTTACACCTTGCATTTTTAACACAAATTTCAAAAGAAGTGGGTTTCCTGCCTTCCCACTTCTTTCCTGATCCCCTCTCTCATATAAGGGGAAATTCAGACTCATGGACTTACGACAGCTATGGGCAGAGACAGAGCCTAGATGCCCACAGCAGGAACACCAAAACAGTTCTCCAAATAGGGAGGAATATTCTGCTGTTCTTAACTACATTTTACATCTTGGCTAGCATTCTCCCTGCCTTACCTATAAAACTTTGAGCCCAAAAGAAGCTGTTGGTAAAATTCCTGGCAGTTCACGTCAAGAGGTTTCCCCGATGATTAGAATTATCACAGTATGCTAACTTTAAGGGAGAGCAGGGTATAAGTAGACTTAGCTGGATCCTATTTCATTGCCCTTGTATGTGGCATCACTGAACAAAAAAGCCTGGCCTAAACTCAGTGTGTCCCTTCAAAATCCCTACATAGGAGGAATTCATTTAGCACTGCATTTTTCTGCATTTGTTACCTGAGGGTGCAGCCTGATTTAATGCAGTGGAAGCTGGGCAGGAACAAAAAAAGACTGTATTTCTTAGTTTGTTTTACACTATCACTACCTTGGGCTTTCATGCATCTTCCCTTACAAGACAGGAGTTTATCCATGAAGAAAGTATCCTATTACACTGGTTTTGTTCAGTAAGAGCTGAATGAACTTCACTCTGGATTGTCTTGCTGACTTTTACAACCTGACAGGACTATTTTCTGACTTGCTAACCGAAGGAGAGCACTCAAAATGTGACTCCCAACAGAAAAGGGCACGCACGTGAAAATGTTGGTTTGATACTTTGTTCTTCCCTTGGGATCACAAACCTCAATTGTCACAGCTGTAAAGACTTAAGTCCACACAGTTTAAATATACGTTCCCAGAGAGAAACTGCTAATTACTATTGCTTGAAACACACCAAAATTAAACACACAATCCACTGAGTAAGAAAGAAGATGAAATGTTGAATAACTTGATAGTGAAAGAAGCTGGAAAATGGAATTCACCTTGCAACCACCAGAGAACCTACTGTGTGCACTAATGCTATGAAGGCAAACCACAGCTTAGGATCTTTTACAAAACTCTTTAACTTTACAGTGCTTAGTTCAGCATGGAAGAACCCCTTGCTCAAAAACATTCCTCAGCTGAGATCTTTGGCAATTGCTGCTCCATCAGGTATCTGGTATTTAAAGAGTTACACCTGAAATTGTGAGCCCTGACTTACTCCAGGCAGCACAGCTGAGTTTTCCAAATTGTTCATACATAGTTTCTGATCACTTCCATTGACTACAGCTCTGTTCCCACACACCATGGTATGACAGCATTTACCCAAAATGACTGAAAAAAATCCTCTTAAATGCAGGTCCTGGCAACTGGTAACAGGCACCTACTGCCTGCCTTAATGAAGAAACCCAACCAATAGTATACTTCAGTATTTTTTTTTAAATTACTTGTGAGTTTTAATGTATTAAGATGACTTCAAAGAAAAGCTCTACACAAACTGACTGTTTCTTTTTCTTCATATCCTTAGAACAAAAGGTCAGTTTTACCCACCGTAACTATCTACTGCTGCTACCTGTCAAAAATCTCCATAGGAAAGCTCCTTTAAAAACTCTGCCCCTCAGACTTGAGGATGTGTTCCCTTTTTGCATTCCAAAATACAAGACATTCTTAATTCAAATACCGAAATACTGTAATTAGCAAAATAGACAATTTCTAATCTCAGGAAAATCTAGCTGTCTTCCTCCCCAAATCATGCTGGTTTTGCCTTTTTCAGCTTGAATGCAGTTGCCATTAAAGAAAACATTAAGTATTGAAATTTAGTGAATAAAACTTGGCAGCCATTCGATCCCAAGATGGCTAAAGAGCTCTCCCGTGTGGTTTTTCATAGCATTGCCTAACAGGACAGTGAGGCAACCCTGACAGTCCCTAACACACCTTAAATCAAGCATGCAAAGTAAAGATTTTATTCATGCCAACATGCAGAATACACCACCCAAGATAAGCAGCTAAAAGGGGAACTTTTCATACAAAAAGCTTAAGTAATCACCACAATGAGTGCCTTCATGAAAAACAAAGCTGGAATTTGACTCAGTGATTCTGAGGGGCTCTGGAAGACATTTACCTCTGGAAAGCTCTCAAAACCTTCCTGAAGAGCTTCAATGTCAGTACTTTATGACTACGAGAGAGTGAAACTTAGATCTCCAGCAAAAAATACACATGATGTTAACTAACTTGTGAATGTGTTCCAAATAGAAGCATTAATTTATGTTTAAAAAATCTTTTAATCAAAAAGCAGGTGTGAAAACTCGCTTGGAAAATTCATTCCCTGTTCCTCTGTATCTAAAACTTAAGAGTTTTGAAAACCTGCTTCTCAAAACACTGCAAATGGTTCACTAAATCCTGGCATATTCAACAGGAATTTGTACCTTTGGAGGTGGAGACTGCCAGAAAACCAGTATTTAATATGAATTCACACCTGGTTCTTGAGCTGTCTCAATTTGCCTTTGACATCATCTGCTTTTAACCAGTCCAAAAATGGGCTCAACCAGACAAACAAAACGTGAAGAGGAAGCTGGTGGTGCATGTGGTGATTACCAACCCATGTAGAAAAAGTCCAACCCTGAACTAGTCAAAGGGGTTATTAGGAAGTCTCAAATCCCAACAGGATGATACCTGTTTAATGAATCATAGAACCTGTTTTCAGAAGCAAGCAGATTTTTCCATGGAGATTCCCGTCTATTAAGGGGAGAAACACTACCTTAAAAAGCTGTAACAGGTCTTAATTTTGTTCAGTTTTAGCACCTTAAACACCATGGGGTTTCACTAGATTCAAGAGTTCTACTTGCATGTTTCAGGAAATACTAAAAGCCCACAGCTTAAGTCTTTTCAGTTTGCTACAAAAAGAACAGTACTGATTTTAGACAGGACACTAACTTATTTTAAAATACTTAGAACGTTCATTCTGAATAACAACACCTGCACTGTCTGTGGAAGCTCTGAGGAGAAAATTTTGCTGACTTGCCAGTTTCTTAAATCTGCTTTGCTTAATCCTTCTAAGTGACTCACATCCTCCCTGCAGAGGTCAGGAGCAGGTTCTCCAGCCCCACCAGGTGGAAGAGATCCCCTTCTGGCAAACACAGCGTTAGTGTTTCAAACAGCAGCTCCCCTCGACTAACTCACTCAAAGAAAGCTACTTTAACAAGCTGCTTGCTGAGAGAGACCTGGCAAGTTGGCAAATGTAGAGAATTAAGAAAAATACAAGGGTATTCAAGAGAGACTTCTTCTAACACCTTCTCTTTCCTATGAAATTTTCCTCATCCTGGCAGAGCAATCTGTCAACACTGACTAGAAAACTGTACCAGCAGGCCTAAAGTACGTGCTATGGCACCTTCCAGCAGGTTATGACAGCACTGGGAAAGAATATTTACTTTAAATAAACCTAGAATTCTTATTTTGTAAGTACTTTTAGAGTATATACCCAGAGAAGCTCACATCAAGTTAAATTCTATCAGCATTTTCCACTGGAGGAATGAAGACAAAAGCTTGATGGAGAGAGAGTCTCAATACATCTCAGAGAAATCTCAAAAAATCCTCTGTATTCCTCTAGGTCAGAAAACATTTTTAAACAGACCTCAGCAACCTCTGAATTTCACCAGTTGGAACAAGATCAGTGGAACTGGATGCATGAAACAGTTTACAAGAACCTATGGCTGTAGGGGTAGGTAGAATCAAGACTTCAGAACATTCCAGACTCCCCAAAAGAGTCTGGTAATAGAGAGTTGCCCTCCTTATTAATCACTCTACCCTATGGATAAGCAATTTGAGGAAAGTGTCTATAGCCAAAGGGCCAGGTCAGCGACTGTCTTACACAATACGAGCTCTAAAATGCTCTTGAGGATTCCTTACACCAGTTATTTCTGTGACAAGTTCCCCCTCAACACCACCTTTTGAAGCGGATCAAGGTATCAGCACAAGAGACCTTGGCTAAAGCAGGTCAGACCTACTGGGGAGGAGGGGGAAGAGGGCAGGGGAGAGCCAAGGCCAAAGGTGATGCAGTATTTTGTTACTCTGACAGTGTAGCAGAGAGACCATCACACCACCAATGGCACCTCCTTTTTGACAAAAAACAAAGCAAGCAACCAGAACCAAGGCTGCAGACACCTCAAACTCCTGGATTTACTCTGAAAGACAGACAAAGATACTGAGAGTGTTTAGTGCTGCATTTTAGAACTGAAGACCTCAAGGGCAACCTCAACTACAAGTGAGGCTACTTAGAGAACAATTGTTTTTAATACTCTGATCACCCAGTCTTGTATAGCTGCTTCCAACAGCCAAATTTTAAGGAGAATTCAAGTAATTTCAAACACAGCATTTCCAAGGTGAACATGTTTTCTCTCAAGAAGTTCAAGTAACTTCCTCAGATTATCAGGGGTCAGAACCCTTTAACCTCTGTGTACACAATATACAGGAATTCTAAATGAACCACAAGCCTTCTGCTCAAAGTAAATGACAGTTAAATACACCTCCAAAAAATTGCTAAAGCAGCCATTTCACTTACTGAAACGCCCACCAAAACACTCCCTGCCTACCAAAGTTCAGCTGACAAGTTACCAAAGACTGGCTGATGCACTGAAGGATGTACAATAGTTCCACACTTCTTTAGGATGGACTTTCTTAGGTTGGTACAAGACAGCTACTGAAAATTGTCACAGAATCAAACCTTACCAAGATGGCTTAAATATCCAGATAACCATTCTATGACTAGCAGAGAAATAAAAAAGAGAACATCTATTCACTAGATTTACTACTGAATATGTGAACTGCAGCACTGAATTTGGTTTCCCCTTGCAGGAAATTTCAGACTTCAAATAAAGAATTAAACTTTGCTGTAGGCAAATGTACACCTTATTAATTCAGGTTATACACCAGCAATTGTTAAAGAAACTTTTTTGGGTATTACTTTCGATTTTACTCTCAAAAATTTTGCTTATTAGCATTCTCCAACAGTAACTCTTCATTCCTACTTAAAACTGCCAAAAGCAGTTTCACAGCAGCAATTTTAAACCCCAACATTTTGCTTTTAACAGTACGAAGGTGATCTTTACTGTTTCAGTCCAGTATCTTCAGCAGCACGTGCAACAACAGCAAATGTAAGGAAAAGACAGCTGGTACAAAGCGGGAGTACCTGGAGATAACAGGTGATTTGCTTCCATTCACTGTATTTGTCCTTTCCCAAGGCTTTCTTGTTAGTTCTGGAAAACAGAGCGAGGAGATTAAAAACTGCCTTTTTCTACTCATTGTGTAACTTATGTGAGGAACTTCAAGCACCTCAAGTCAGCTGCTTGGTGTTTTGCTCTTTTTACTACATTGCTTTAGTTCTTTCACATTAAGCTACCTCCTGTTGCATTCTTCTGTGAATGCATCAGGTTGTGAGAGCATCCTAAAGTCTCACTGGTCTCCCAGGCGCTGTAAATGCCATTTGATTCTTAATCCAGCTGGGAGAAGGTCTGCCTATACTTCATGTATGGGATTGCTTCAGTCGTGAAACATGGAATTCTGGAACTTCAACCAGTCAGCTTCAAATACCTGGGGAAGAGGTTTTTAAGCTAAAGGGGTTTTCCTAAACTGTCAATGATATAAAATTAATTCAGTGCCAATTTCAGTGAAGTGGCAGCAAGTATGATACAGCCTGACACGACTGGAGTATCTTTCAGCAACAAGGTATTTGTTTTCATGCCTTACAATCTGCACAAGTTAAAACAGTCTTTCTTTAGCATGGATTGTTATTACTTGCTATCACTGCTTACTGAGGATTTCAGTGTGCCACTGATCTTACCAGGCTTCAATTTAGGTTTGGAGTTCATTGGTCTGTTCCCTTTCTTTCATATTGCTCAGCTCTGCAAAACTGGGCAAGCAGAGAGGCAGAAAGGCCCTTTCAGAGTCTCACATTGACCACAAAATTCCCTGGGATGCAGCTGGATACTGAGAGTATCCAAACTGCAGAAGTCTGCCAGCCAAGTACAGTGCAGCCAGTCTGTGACCCAGCCAAGTACAAGCTGCTTATGCTAGTAATAAGCCTTAAACTTAATTTTATACACCAGTCTTCAGGACTTGTTCTGCTGCAGGAGTTACTTTAACAGTATTTCAGCTGTATCTACAAAATTGAGAAACTTCTGCTACGGCTGCAGCTTGCTCAAGGATGCCAAGCATCCCCCTTAAAACACTTTGAAGACCCGTTCCAGTGATGAGGCTCAGCGTTACCAGAGCATCTCACAGCAAGGAACGAAGCGAAATTTCTCAACTGGAAGGAAATGGTCCAATTCTGAATGCATTTGACATTTTTAACAGGTTTGATAAGCAAATCAAACTCATTTATCATCACCAATTACAGGAACAACTTCCACTGGTTTAATTTCCCTCTTTTGGGCCTATATTATTAGAAGTGTTCCAAAAGTCATTTTCCTAAGGCTAATCTCCTTTCTGTTTAATAGAATGTGTATAACAGAATGAAGCAGACTCTTAAGAGAAGAGAAAAAAAAAGAGGTGGGGGGCGTGGGTGTGAAAAACTTGACTTGTGCGATGTCATTTATTGCCTTGCAGTCTAACTTCTCTAGATGAGTGGCTGTATCTCAGTAGTAAGTTTGCCAGTTATTTCCATCTGGACACACAACTCCTAGCACTCCTTTTTATTCCCCAGCCAGGTGTCACCTGGGTTTTGTTCACACTACAGCAGTGGTTTTCAACATTAAGGCCTGCACATCATCAAGTGGTTGAATCATCTAGAGGAGAAGTGTACACATGGGCAAGCAATCAACAGAGGAAGCTGGAACAGACTGAATGCTGGTATATTCATTAGCCAGTTACTTCCCTTCTGCTTCCACTGCCTTTTGGGATGACAAACTGCAGGTTATAGGGCACATCCTCCCCCTTTTGCAGGCGTGTACCGAGAGGTGGCCAGGGAAACTGAGGGTACAAACAGGATACTACTAAAGGACAGGAAAAGAAAGTCTTGAGTGTCTCTTGAGAGACAATAATTTACGGTATGAATACATCTGCACGCTGACAATACCTCTTGGCCAACTGCAGAATGTGTAAGTTTTCCTTACTGACTGCAGCAGAGGTGTTGACTATGCAGTTCCAAACTCTCCCTCTTCAGCAGAGGGATCACGGGCAAAGAATTTCAACACTCTGCACTTACATGTTTTATTCACTTATGTTCTTTTTATCCATCATCTTCTGAACGAGGACTCATTCTACAGCAAAATCCCAGGCTGTAATCATGGGAGAAGAGGCAGGCTCCCAAATTCAGCAGAGCTGACCGGGACTTGTCACTAGATTTTAGCATTACAGTGTCCCATAGTTCACAAACCTGAGCTACTTACCAGGTGTGCTTGTTGAAGAAACCTTAGAAGATGAAGACTCTGATTCTTCCTGATTAAAAGGGAGAAGAGAGGGAACAGGGAGAGAAAAGGGAGGTAGGAAAAAAAAAACCAACTTTATCATCTGTTAGATTCACAAGTGTCAATCTCAACGGTTTAAATATTTATTTAATTTCACTTTTTATATATATTTAAAATGGTTCTGCTCAACTGTATGTAGAAAATGTGCAAGCACTTAAAATAGTGGTTGTATGTGTGTATATTTATACAGTAAAGTATAAATAATCTCTTGTACACCACTGGAATCTCTCTGATAATACTTGTATTGAGTAGTGTAAATTAAATAAAATTTCTCAACTCACGGCTTTATCTTCTTTCTGCTCTGGTTCTGTTGATCCCTTTTCAGCAATTCTTCTCCTGTAAGCAGAGACAAAAGTTACCAAGCTCATCATGGCTTTAAGATGGAAGAATGTTGTTTACTGCAATTAAAGACTTATACAGCCTCACAGACAGATCATTGAAAATTAGTGTTTTAAGAAGTACTTTCAAAATACCTTCAAAGGCAAAGCTCTCCTGCCAAAGCAACTGTGCAATTTGAAGTCTGTATGCCCTCCCCTATTGCTGCACAAAGCCTTACACACAAGTACTGGATTACACTCAAATAAAAATGGCTATTCATGAAACACGATCAGCTTCCCAAAGCAACCACGAGCCGCTGTCTATTTGATCCTCAGCCATCTGCAAGCAGGCACCCCAAATCCCAGCCGTGTGATGAATAAGCAGCTGGAGCAGACCAGGAACAGCTCCTCACCTCCTGGCCAGCAGGGCACTCATTTCTTCCATCAACCCACTGCCCCCCAAGGGAAGGGGTCCATTTCCACGGCCACCGTCTGTTTTAGATGAAGCAGAGCCTCCTCCTCCTCCACTTGAACTGGAGGAGTCTTCACCCTTCAGAGTGCACAAAAAGACAGCAGATGTGCCAAGAGAATGAGAGCTGACTTCATGAAACCAGCGAAGTTCACATGCAAGAAAGACACAACTGCATAAAGAATGGGATGGGCCATTACAGCACATCCTGTAATGCTTTTTTCATAATGAATTAAGCCTACCCCAAATGTCTTCATACTGCTATCAACCTTGAACAAAGGTTAGAACCCTGGACAGGAATCGGAAAAAGAAGCCAGAGTTATATTTACCCGTGAGACCTTCCTAAGCTTGGCTCCAGCAAGCGCAGCTGCTAGTCCAGTTAGAGGGCGATTATCTTCGGACACGAACCCCGCTGAAAATCCAGAGGCTGGGAGGGGGGGAGCAGGAGGTGGCAGGGGAACGGGAGGAACTTGGCTGGGCAGCGGAGGAGGCGGCGGTGGCGGCGGCGGAGGCCCCGAAGGTGGGAGTGGAGGAGGTGGTGGTGGGCCAGGAGGAGGTGGGGCTGCTACTGAAGACTGAGCTGGGCCAGGGGGCAGGGGAGGTGGAGGAGGAGGTGCAGGTGGTCCTTGGACAACACCTAGTGTCAAAGGGAAAACAAACAGAATGCGTTAAGGACTTAGAAAACAAAGGTCTTCCTTCCACTGAAACGGTGGTTCTTTTGCTCAGTGTACGAGACATTAAAACTGGTAAGATACTGGGCAAGAAAACACTGAATTTCAGCAGGAGAGAAGCATTCTTATTCAACGTACTAAAAATATTACACAGTATGCTGTGAGAGATCAGACAGTTCCAGAGGCATTTACATGAAACCCCTCCAGTCAGGTTCTGTGCTGCAACCAAGAACGACTTTACACCGGGAAATAGGCAAAGAGTGGAGTCAGGCATGAGCATCGTAGCAGGAGGAACAATAGGGTGTGCTCACATGGTGCTGAGCAGAGTGACATCTCATTGTATGAACAAGCACTAACACATCACCCAAGCATCTGAACCCTTCAACTGTTCGAGTTCCAATGCTAATTTCTAAGCTGTATGTAAATCTTTCCTTTAAAATAATTCCAGCAATCAACTTTTATAATTTAATACAAACACTAATTAGTGAGTTAGAAGACTGACGTATTTCAAGCTGATGGGAAGAAGCTCTTCTATTTTTTATCTATCATTCTTTTACTGCTTTAAATTCACATTGTTATCCAAAGTGTACTTTGAAAAAAGAATATTCTGATGATCACTGTGTTACTATTACAGGAAGAGTTTAAGAAATTGTGACTTAGACAACAGCTCTACACCTCCACAGATCCTACCCTTGTCACACCCAAACTGCCATAAGGCAGGAGAAGTGCTGCACCACTACCTTAAACGATCTCTAAAGGCAGGAATTTCACATACAAGTCTTCCTGGTTTCCTACTCTGCAAACCACTGCAGAAATTTAAAAGCCTGTTAAACCCTCTTGGCATCACTCACTGTCCAAGTGCACACTTTTATTCCACACTAGAAGTGAGGCCATTCATTCTCTTCCCACTCCATCCCAAAGCAGCTCAGACCTTCATTTAAGGCAGAAGGATATAAACAGGATCTATTCTGCATGGCTTGTGTGTGATGAAGCCACAGGCTGCTTATCCCCCAGGAGCCACTCTGCCCATGCCTTTAGAGCTCCTGCAGAGTTCTGTACAAAGACCTACACCTATTAAATCAACCTAAATCTATTAAATCAATATAAAAGCAGGAGTCAGGTTAACAAAGACATTTACACCCATGTAAACTGCATTTCTATCATACTGGTGGAGTGTTCATTAAGGCTGTCACCTGCTTAATCAAACTTTTTGTCCAAAGTCATCTTAGCTACACTGGTAAAATACTGCAGAAAGACCTGTCTCTCTCTATATACATACACACATATACATGTGCACACAGCCATGTATCAAAATACAACCACTGCCCAGAAAGAAATGCTGTAGGTGTCACATACTGCTTTCTAAATTTCAATTATTCCTCACTGAAGGTCATTTACCTGTCCAAAGCCACACAAATGTTCTTCTATGCTAGCTGCCATTAGGAAAATAATGATTCTGCCTGGTAACACAACTTTCCAAAAAACCAGCAGTGCAGGGTTTACCAAGCAAGACTTTGACAACAGCGAGTTCTTAAGAAATTAGAATTTTACTCCTGACACATCACAGAACATCAGCTCCTAGGCACAGAGCTTTTCCATTTCCCTTACCCCGGTTTTCCAAAGGGTGTTTGGCTGCGGCATTAGGATCACTGCAGCTTTGGAAGCACCGCGTTAATTCCTGGGGGCAGTTAGGGGCTCTGGCACCCACGGGCTCCGCCTGCGGCCCTGCTTAGCGCATTAGTAGCAATAACAGAAAGCCTTACCCTGCTGGGTCGGAGGTTCAACCGGCTGAGAGGCTGCCTGCAAGACTGGCTCAGAAGCAGAGGAGTCTCCCAGCACAGAGTTTAGAGAGTTCTCAACAGAGGCAGGGGTAGCTGCAGAGGGAGAAGGGAGAACACTAGGCTTGGATGAGGGAGTCGAGGCATTCGGGGAGTTGGGAGAAGGAGAAGCTTGAGGTCCAGAGAGTGACAGAGGCGGAAAGGAAGGCAGTGGGGGGGGAGGAGGTGGCGGAGGCGGCGTTGGACCTGAGGTAGAAGGTGAAGGAACCGGATAAGCCAGGTTTTCGGGAAGCCCGTTAGGAGCCGTGGGAGACGTGGACATTTGGGTCACCGGATTGGAAGCCGACACTGGGAGGACGGGTCTCGGGCCAGTAGCTTTGCCTGGTGGGCTGCTTATCATTACTGGAGGAGACGGGGGCAGGGGGGCAAAACTGGGCGCGGACCAGGCAACGGGCTTTGTGTTGGGAGGCAAAGTCGCCACGGCACTGACGGGAGAAGGGGGCCGAGAACTTTTGTTCAGTGGACGAGGAACCGTAGCGTAATGGGGGAGAACGGGGTGGAAAGCTGAGCCTAAGGATGTGGCAAAACGTGATGCAGAGTGCCTTAGAGGCGGTGTAGGGGGAGTGGAGGTCGGTGGTGCAGAAGTCACTACAGCGTACTCCGGTGTGGCCTCTGCCATTGGTGCTGAGACTGCTTTTGCATATGATGGAGGAGGTGCTGAAGGAGGCTGGCAACTGGAGTATTCAGGAAGTGGAGTGCTATACGGGGAGTTGTCGAAAGATGGAGCTGGACAGAAGATGGAAAGCAGCAGCAAAGGCAGGATAAAAAAAGGAGAAAGAGAAAAAGGGAGCTAATGAAGCAACAAAACCAGCATTCAAACAAAACGTAAAAATGTAGACTACAGTTAGTACCAGAGGATTAGGCACAAGTGAAAATACTGTTAGGAAAGTTTTACATATTATCAACAGCTGCTTTTAAATTTTACCAACTCTTTTTGTGCCAACATTTGAATTTACAAGTACGTTCTAGAGAAGGTTTTCTCAAATCCCATCTGTGAGATGGATTACATATAGGGTTGAGCAATCGGTCTTTTACCAGCTTTTATCTTCCTGTTTGGTTGCAAACTGCAAGCAAATGTAGTGATCTTAACATTTGTTTCAACTCCACTAATAAAACTCTTACCAGAGGCAGCAAGTGTCATCTCTCTATTCCCCAGAAAAAGCTCCATTGCAAATATTGAAAGTACTGGGAATAAAACTACCAATAAAATCCTCTGCTCTAAAATGACTTACACAGTATTCCTTGGCTTTCACCATGAGCTGACTTATGCAAATTGAGTTTGAGACTGAAGAACAACCAAGCACTTGACTAATGTCCCATTATATTACCAAAATGAGAAAGCTTTCAGTTATCACTGGATACATTTCCGCAGGCAGTGCATTATCTTATCTACAAATACATACAACACATTTGACTGAAATGTTACCACAATGATAAATTAAGCAAGACTTCATACTGAAAAGCATTTCTCACACTATTACTTTGCCTTATATAGGAACATACCTTCTATGTTAGCACACTCAACCTGATACCTTCAGGGATTTTTTCCAACTTAGGCAATGACAATACATTTGTTGAATAGAGCAAACAATGATAAGGTATTTAGAAAGTTTAACTCATCACACTTTAACCAGTGTTGGAGGTGCCCAAAATGATTCAAGTTCTTCCATGCAATCAGAGTATGGCAATGGAGTGAGCAAATAGCGCAAAAAAATTTATTTCAGAATTACTGGAAAATTATGACAGGAAAGTCAAAGCTCTTAGACTTCTTGCCATAAAAAAGGGGAAGGAATTCCAGCAAAACAAAGCCTGAGATACTGACTGTTGTTACACAGCTGTACTCACTGCCCTTTGTTGGTTCTCTCACACTCCATCACCCAAACACATAAAGAGCAGTCTGGTGGTAGAACACGCTCGGGTTTTGAAATTCTTACCAGCATTTGAAATTCTTCTCTCTCTTTCCCATTCCAACTGTTCCCTTTCCAACTGTTCTTGCCGTTCTCTTTCTTGCCTCTCCCGTTCAAGTCGTTCAAGTCTCTCCCGGTCCTGCCTCTCCTTCTCTTGTCTCTCCCTTTCTAGGCGCTCTTGCCGCTCCCTTTCTTGCCGTTCTCTCTCCAGTTGCTCCTGCTCTAGGCGCTCTCTTTCCAGTCTTTCCCTTTCTAGCCTCTCTCTCTCCAGCCTCTCCCGTTCCATTCGTTCACGATCCAGCCTCTCCCGTTCCAGCTCCTTCTGCCTCTGTTGCTCTTGCAACTGTCTACAATCGTGAGAAAAGGAAAGAGACTAAGCTGCAAGGCGAGAACCAAAAACATCAAGCAACTGTTAAAAGGACAAGGAGATAAACTGATCAACAATCTTGTCAGCAGCGAGAACAAAAGCACAGCATTTGTACCTGCACCGAGGTCTTGATTCTAACATGTCATTCTTCTGAGCTGGCTAATAGTTTTATTATGTTTACAGCAAAAGGAATCGCATATCCGATTTCCTCTTAACTAATTGAACATTCTGAGAGACAGCCTTCAAGAGGTAAGAATAGAAAGCTGATGCTGCTAATTTACAAACTGATACAATCTTCCCAGTTTGGGATATGGAGTTACATTTGTTCTTTGCATGGTATTTTATACTCGAAGCAGTGAATAGAAGTACAGTGAAATAGCAGTAACACAAATACTCATTTAAAAAAAAAATCACCCCCAAATAAATTATGTTTTTTGGATTAACTAGTCAGGTAGAATTTATCGAAATTGTACAGAAGCATCAAAATGCACACATGTCCACCCCCACTTGCATAGTAACACACACACACAGCTGAACTGGCAACAACACGAGAACACCCTGAAGGCACAGGAAAACTGGACATGGTCAAAAAAAATCCAGGGTGCAGCAGCCAAGGAAACACTGCAGGGAGCTGGCAGGGTTTCCAGCCCATGGGAGTCTTTGCAAAGCAAAGCAGAGAGGGGGAAGACGTGAAGAGGAGGAAAACAAGTAAAAGCCAGGCAGTGGAAATATCCTAAGGGTAAGAAGAAACCTTGCAAAATTCTCTGCCAAAGCCACTGGGTTGGCTGAAAGGACTTCCCTGAAAAAAAAAAAATACAGTGGGAAAAGCTATATACCACCTTTCTGATCCTTTCTTCTCAACTTGTTTTACATTTTCTTTAGGGTTTTTTAGGGCTTTTTTAAAGATATATCTTCCTAGTTGGTTAAAATACAGCTTTTTGATTTTCAAAGCTTTTTCATCTCTTGGGGATAACTCACTGCTAAAACGAAAATTAGGCACATCTTCCTCCCAGCTATGGCCAGTATGCTCCTGTCAGTACATAACACTGAAAATCTTGCTAGTTGTTGTTGTCTATGTGAATTACTGTTTCCAAAAGGAAAAAAATTGTAACAGTTAGAAAGAAAATCTTGTCTATAAAGCAAAGAGCCATTTTTTCTGCCATGTTTTAGATGCAAACTGATGACAAATCACTAAATAAGAAGCACAGTCAGCTCTTAACTATAAAGCAAATGAGGAGACCTGAACTTTCACACCTCAATATGTGTTTTCCATACTATGCCAGTGGGCAATTTAATTTGGACAGTCCTTGGCAATGCTGTTCTATATGTGTAGAGTCACAAGGACTGAATTCCGAAAAGGAAGGGAACTTCAGCTGTTTCACTCCTTTCCATGCCCAGAAAACACCAGCATAACTGCAAACTCCAGCCCATGAACTATTGTTACTGAACTCCATCCGGTTTTCAGACCAATGTTTTTCCTTTACAAACAAAAAAAACCTTATAAATATTGACATTTCATAATTGCTATAACCAAATTAAGTTCCAGTTATGCACAACAAAAGCACTTTTTTCACTACTCAACTTATTCCCCACCAGAAGCAAAAAACCAGTTCTGCTCCTCTACCAGTTCTTCCCTCAGCCATGTAACAAAGCTGTAAGAGCAGTCACTATGAAATCAGAGCTGCAGCTCAGCTTGTTAAATGCCCGATTTTTAGCCTCTGAAGTCCGCTAAAAAGTCTGGTGATTGACCCACACATGTTTGGAACCACTAGAGGAGCCCTATAAATGTAAAGAGAATATAATATAAACCACAGAAATTTAAGCCCCAAGAGGTATTAAAAATATTTTTGATGTTACAGTTTTGCTTGTGCTGTACTGTACAAAACTGATTTTACTATGTGCTCTTTTTGCGCCCCAGATGACATCTACTATTAAGAGGAAAACAGGGCTTTCATCAAGGCTAACTTCAGCTTGGTCATGTTAAAATTCCTTTTTTTTTTTTTTTGGAAAGGAGAGGTGGATGCACGTGTTTGTGTCTAAAAGGCTGTTCAGAGCAGAAGACAACACTGACAGACTCCAAAGCAGCTTTGTTTATTTTCGTCATTCTTTTGCATTCATTTGCCAGAAACGAGATTTTCTACCTAGAAATGTACACCCTGTTCATCCTAAAACTAAAATGTAGATACGGCATTTGGGATCATAAACATTTCACGTTATATTTAGTTTATAATACTGGAAGGTATCAATTCTCTGGGTTTAACAACACATCAAGCAACTGCCAGAAAATTTCTTTTGTTCAAGTTCTTCATTTCTTTACAGAAATAGAAGCTCAATATAGGTCACTCCTCACAGAAGGGCAGCATTGCCAAGGCTGTTTTGCAACAAGCCATACCAAGAGCTCTGCCATTTCATATTTTCATAAGCAACCTGGAAAAGAAACAGTGAGGTGCTCATCACAAAGCTCCTTAATAATATTAAGTTATTTAGGGTAGCAAGGACGATGGCTGATTATGAAGAACTACTGATGGATCTTCTAATTCCAGCTGACCTGGGAATAAAATTGGCAAATAAAACTCAGCTGAAGTGAAGCAAGGGAGAGAGAGGGAAATATCTGCTAAATTCATATACAAAGTGCTGGACTTTGAGTTGCCTGTTGACGCAGAGGTGAGATATTAGGGTTACAACAGGCAGTTCTACAACATCACCCATTTCATTGATGTGTTCTGTTCAAAAACATCAACCAGCTGCTACCTGTCAAGAAAGGATTACAGAGCAGTACAGAAATAGCACCAACCTGCCTCACAATCCCTGCATCCCTGCTCCCACCTCAAAACGGGGAGAACAGCACAACTGAAAAGATTCGAAGAGCGACAACGCTGTGATCAAACATACCAGACACTTTCCATTTAAAAATAACTTTAAAAGCTGGAATTCTGCTTTCTGGGAAAGACAACCGGAGCTGTACAAAATCCTCAGAGATGAGGACATCCCTTTACAACATCTGAGAGGAAAGATTCGATGCAACTAATGAGAGCAAAGAGCAAAAGAAAAGAGCACCTCTGCACATCAGGCAGATGAGCTATGGACCTCCCTGCCAGGTTGATTCAAAGAAAGAGTAGGAAAAAGCCCACAGGAAAAAAAAAAAACCATGGGAAATCATTTAGAAAACAGAAATTCCATCATGCAGAAGCTGTTGAACCAAGGGATGCCCAGAGGATGGGAGAGCAGCAGAGGGAAGTATTCCAGGTTTTTGGCCTGGCCCAGAAGGGTTTGTGTCATAACAAAATGCATCTAGAGTGTTTAAACTTAACCTGAAGCAAAACCAATTTCAACTGGCAATGAACACTATCAAACTGTGCTGGCTACCTAGTAAGATCTACATGAAAGACAGTGAGAACCACTTTCATCTACACAGGACCTGAACGAAAAAGTACTCATTATTTAGTAAATATTGAGTGACTCAGTATTTAACATTTCAGGGTTTTTGTAAAAGAATCCTCATTTTCCATTTCTTCAGGAAACAAAAGAAATAAACCCGTCTTTTTGCAGGAAACAAAAGTTGAGCACATTGCTTACAATACAAATGCTCTACCAAGAGGGGGCAGCAAAACACCTCACAAACATATCTAGATGCGATTAAATACACCATTGTTGGGAATAATTTCTCATTATATGTCACTGAAGCATCCCTTTGTCAACAAAGAAAAAAAAAAGGAAACCAAAACAAAAAGCAAACAAAGAAAACCCCAACCAAAAAAACCACACCTCACAACTCACTACATTTCTACTGTCATTTTAACAATTTTAATAAACCTTTTGAATAGCAAACCACAAGGTGCACAGCTCAGAAGATGAGTATGCCAGTAATGCAATCAAGTTGCTTTAACACAACTTAATGAGCAAAGAATTCCATAAACTACACACTAGATCTCAGCAAGTGTTACAGTTGGTAGCTTAAAAAGATTAAAACCACATTTGATTACTAAAAAAAAAAAAAAATTGCATTAAATCCCTCTGGTTTTCTTTAGCTAGCACTAGATAGTATAATTTTATTTTAAAATTTTGCCAGCGATCAAATTATATTAGACAAAAGCATTAGCAGTTTAAGGAGAGTCATCACACACCAATTAAAGTACGTCTGAATATCAAGACTGGTAGTTCATGAACCCTGTGAAAGCAGTATCTGAAAATCCTTCAGCCTTAGAAAGCACATCTGGCCACCAGGACAACTTTAGAAAAAGCTAAAGAGGTACTCAAAATGCCCCAGAAAGCTGTCTTGTAGTGGAATGCTTGTTATGCAAAGACAACGTGATTATTCTAACTATTTTGGGAGTGTGAATTACTAAACCTAAGAGCTGATTTTCATTAAATAGCTGAGACTGCTGTAAAACTGTACGTGTCAGTCTCACACAGGGTACTGTTACTCATGTTTAGATTCACAGTCAACTTCAGCATCTCAGAATAGCTGCTAGCTTCACTGCAGAGCCTATTCATGACACTTTCTTTGTGGATTTTCATTAGCTTCATGTCAAAAGCATTTTAGGAAACTTTGGGGTGTTTTGGGGGAGGCTCTTGGTTATTTTTCTTGTGGTGGTGTTTTTAAATTAGCTTACTTTAATACTGCATCAGCTTTTAAAATTATTCCCTCTCTTGCCCTTATACTTTTGTCCAGTTGAGGAGATAGTGGGAGATACTGTCTGAGGATAAAGAGAGAATCGTATTTACAATACTAACTTGTGACCTACTATGAGCATTAATCCTGCAGTTCTTTGGGCAGCCAAGCAGCAGGAGCATGACTACATTCTTGAAATAACACATGGAGGAAAAAAATGCAATGAGCAGAATTAAGCACACACTCTTGCATCCCCGCTGGAAAAAACCCCCCCCACATTCTGTGATGGTGGAAGTGTTTAGAATTTCTCCTACACGACAACTGCAAAACAGAATTGCAGTTAATTTACTTACCCAGGTACACACAAAGCCTTCTTGGCTTGCTCTTGATCATTAAAAGGAATAACAATTAAGAAGTCCTGCTGTCTCAGCTCCTGTTATTATATGAAATGAGCCAACGCCACATGCACACTGAGATCACTTTCCATTTAGCAAGTAGCACCACTTCATTCAAAACCCAGTGTGTGTGGTGGGTAACTAGGAAGCCATCTCAAATTAGTACTATCCATTAGTTTTTGATCTCTGTTGGGGAGGGGGAAGGGAGCAGGTGGGTTTTTAACTTCTGTTCCTGAAGGTGAATGAATGAGAGACCCTCCTGTCCTTTTGCTAAAGACCTCAATGTAGCAAATAAAAAGAATGGAGCCCTCAGCTAATTCTCCTAAAATATGGCCATTACCATACAGGTTGAAGAGAAGACAAAGATCTCGACTAGGTTAAGAAAGTTCAGAGTTTACTGGTAAAACAATATTCTGTTTCAGAGCAGACTTAATAGTCAGAGGGAGACTGTCCTTTTCGGGGACACTTTTCACATCTAAGCCTCCATATCTTGGTCACCTGCAGCAGAGTTACTGTATTTGTGGAAAGACTCCTTCCACCACAGCAAAGATGCCCTGAAACATTAAGAAACTCCTACTGTGTTAAAACCCAGAGCTTCTGTCACAAGGGCACCAAGAGGAAAAAAAGAAACCTACAAGTAACAAATCCAGAGCTGAAACAGTTTGCAAAAGCAAAGAGCTGCCTGCTCTGGCAGGTCACCTTGTTTCCTCAAGTGGAAGTTGTGCTGTACATTCACATAAATCTTCAGGATTCTAACACTAGCGTGCTTTGCTCTTGGCTGTGAGATCAAGCCATTAAATTTTTTCCTAAAAAGATGATAGGAAACTGCACTGAGGAGCCCATAGATCAACCTGAATAACAGAGTTCAGCCACGAACCTGGAAGGCTTCCTGTCACAAAGCCAGATACGTTAAAAACAGAGGTATTTCCACGAACAGTACAAAGGCATCTTTGTATCACATCCAAATTCAGCAGGCACTGAGCTGATAGACATTCTAAGATGAACAGAAACTTGTCTGAAGTATTTAATTTTAAAACTCACTGTAGAAAACAAATGTCCAAGACAAAGCCTGCAGAAAACAAAATATCTTGAGGAACAGACCTGACTGAAGTAATTGCTGCATTGAATGAAGAGGTCAGCTGCAGGCAGATAATACATAATATTTGACAGCTGTTAGTTGTCATTTATGAACACGCCAATTTCATATTTCATTTTTTCTTGGAAGAAAAACTGTGTGTCAAAGCAGGGCATCAAATCACTCAGAAAGATCAATACAAACACTATCCCTGTTTTGTCTGCTTAAAGATACAACAAGGAGAATGGGGGAGAAAAAAAATATATCACTAATGTGTATTGAAAGAAGACACCAAAAACCATCACTTGAGTCGTTAAAAAACACCGTGGACTTAAAAATCATAAAATTGAGGGGAGATTTTCTGAGTCCCACACGGTGTTTTTTGCTTTTGTTTTGAAAAATAGTTTCTTGCTTGTGCTGTTACTTTTTCTAAAATGACAAGGTGTGGCAGAAGAGAGACACAAGGACGACACCCAGAAGGCAACATGAAGGCTGCTAGGCTACTGCTGGCTTAAAACACTGCAGTAATATTCAGCACTTGCTGTTCTGAAAGTTACCATTAAGACATTCTGTAGAAGAAACCAAGTGTGGTTGTAAGAAAGTATGCAACAGCGTATGCATCTTTCTTTCTGTGCTTCACTACGGGTTTTTTAAAGTTTTATGAACAAGAAATCTGGGAATAACTCTTACTATGCTAAAGTTCTAAAAGTAAATGTATCGTATCAGCTACGATTAAAGCTGGGCTCATCAATCCAAACCAACTGAGTTGTTCAAGCTGGAGTCTTGGTGTAGCCAGGCTTTCGGGGCTGCTCCGAGCTCCTCTAACCCTGCCTCAAACTGTGGAGCAACCAACAAGACAGCAATGTTTTGAGTTTTATTCTCAGATGCTGTTAGCCCCAGCATGTGGGCACAGATAGCATTATCTAATCCAACAGTCACTACTTACTAGAATACATCTCACATGATGGTTCTCCTCCTCCCACCACTGAGTCACTGCAACAAACAGAGCAGCTGGCTGCAAACAGGCTACACAATGTCTGCCTGAGCCACAGGCACCAGCACCAGATGCAGGCTGACCTCAGCTCCATCTGAAGCACGCTGTCCTCTACACAAGAGCAGCTACCTTGTGATCACCAGGATCTGCATATGCTCTCTGGACATCAGCAGAAGTAGAGACAGAGACACAGCTAACCTACTTTATCACTGTTGAAACTGTTTACAGGGCAAAAAAAAGTGCTTTGACATCTTATTTTGAACTTGGCTCCCTAGCTTGATTTTTAGTAGTTTAATCCTCTGATCATCTTCTGCACAAGTTAGGAAAGTGTGCCTGTTACAGCCCTTCAAATTTGCAGGAACTTATCTGAATAATCAAAACGGAGCACCAGCATTAAACTTGCTCTTCAATCTTTAATATTAAATATTTATTCACCACTCCAAAATTCAGCATTTACCACAGAGCTCGCTCTCCTGCATGGTCACGCAAACCTACCGAATACATATCTCAGTGCCTACACATTATGTACCATGGAATGAACACACACCACCCCCCAAATTTCATAATTCATGTACAAAGAGAAAATACATCCACATCTTGGAAATTTGCAATCTGTATTGACATCAAACACAGGCGGCCTCCACAGAAACTGACAATCTTCATAAATAAAAAGCACACGGATGCACCAATAACATAAGCTCAGCAGAAGTGATCAATATTTAACCTCTTTGCATCTTCCTAAGCAATCTCAGCAGCATAAACTTCACTATGCATTATCTAAACTAAACTCTTGCTCTAAAACTCTTACCAAGTTGGCTTTATTTTCTGTCAAGTGCCTGACAGTCAGGACAGTTTCTACCTGAGCATAATGCACATGGTGTCAGAGAAACCCAGACAAGACCTAGTCAGCTTGGTACAATGAGCAAGGAACAGGGACTCAGAAGATCTGCCAAGTCTGACTGTTAAAGGGCAGAGGTTTGTGAAGTGAGTTTTATGTATATGCTCTGGAACCGGCAATTACTTCCAGTCTGAACAGTGCTGTGGACCTTTGGTTCTTTAAGCAGCAGTGAGAGGTGAGACTGTTTCAAATTACGGTTGGTCTGTTTTTTTATAAAAATTTGTATCAAACACTATACACTTAATTTAATGCAAAATTATAAAGGCATGTAATTGACTGCATGCATCATGATTTTGAAACACTAAGCAAATTTAGGTCCTTACAGCTATTCCCAATGAACAGGCAGCTTTCTCTTGATCAGTCACCACTGCATGTAACACTCCCAACATCCATTTGATTTTCCCTGTACACTAGTAGTGTCTACAGGTTGGCAGCTTTCCCCTCCAGGAACGCCTGCTATGAACTCTCATTCTATTCTGATCACCAAAATCTGCAATATCATCCAACTACTCCTTGTTCTCCTTCATTCTCACACATCTCAACTCACACCAGCAGCAAGGACTTGCTTTGTTCAGCAAAACACCAAAACAGATTTGATTGTTCCAGGTTCCACTGATGCACTGATGCCTGCTCTTGTGCTCCTCACACTTCAACAGCAATTCTCCTCTCTTCCACATTAACGAGGAAATTCCCTCTTGGTATCTGTCAAATGCTTTACCAAAGCCTTTCTGCTTTTGCAAAGAAAATACTGTCTGGGTCCAGTTTACTGTCCTATGTTTTATCTGTTACCAAAGTCAAACTAACAGGCTTTCATTTCCTTGGTCAAAAGGGATTTATGGTTTAAGAAGAAGCTTTTATGTTATAAGCTAAGAATGCATTAGCTGGAAGTAATAAGAACTAGGTTTTACGAGTCAAGCAAAAATTAGCCAGCCACCATGATAAAGACATGAAGAGACAACTACAAACCTGAAATGCATTAGATAGAGGAACTCTAATAGACTAAGGGATCTATTAATGCTCTTGGAGCAAACCTCATTAAGCCTACTTTTCCTCACTCCCATCTCTTCAATATATTATCTAAAACTAACAGAACACAAACTTTTCTGGCAGAAGCTAGATCACAAAAAGACACCTGTACTCATGGAATTTTAGAAAAAAGAAGAATCTCAGCAGAACAAAAACCTACTTTCATTGGCAAAAAGGAAAAAAAAAGGGAAAAATACCCGTTAGGCATTAAAAATTCTTTTGATTTCATCTAAATCAAGTCTCTGGGATGCAAACTTCATGCAAATTCTGTAACATGCAGTTATATACAATACAATCATAACTGATTGTACTGACCACCCAAACCCTAAACCAAAAGCCCAACCACTACACCATAATCACATCTATCTCAGATCAGAGCTGTGTGCTCAGTTATAATCTAACCAATCCATATGCCTTTTAAAGAACTCCTACATCCTTGAAAGAAGCTGTTGGATAAATGGTACAATTTCAGAAGCAAAGGCAAACTGGAAGCTGTACATTTGGCCACTAACTAGGGAAAGGTTACAGGCTGTGGGAAATCAGTAGAAACAAGACTACCAGGGACACAAAGCCACGGGGAAACTTTCACTCCTTCAAATTACTATAGCTACATTGATACTGAATTGTGGGGTATAAGTTTTTAGTATTGCCACATGTTTTCAAGCTCAGGAATATGTAATTACTAATTTACAGGGGGGAAAAACATTTTACTGTTGTTAAAAAATAAGATTAGCAAAAACCCATTTTTTCTGAATTTATCTGTAAAATGAAAATCTTGCCTTTGAGTCTATCAGTAAATAAGAAACCGTTATCCTTGTCAGTCTCTGAACTTGCACTAAAACTAAGAATCCTTCCACAAGATGTTAAGAAAACCACACCATATCAATACTATATTCTAGCACAGTAGTATCATCACAACAGTATCATCACAAACCAAACTGAACCTGTAAGCAAACTTTAAGTATTTAACCATTACACGCCCCCCTAATATTCTGCTGTTGTGTTTTGCAGACTTGTAATGTTTTCAAGTACTTACAAAAGAATTCGGTCAAGTTTTGGTCCATGACGCCCCTGAGGGACAGTAGGGGGCTTGTACACCCTCATCATTCCTTACTATCTGTACAGTTCCTCTGTTCCTGGAGCTCTTGGGCTCTTTATTTATGCAGCAGTGACCATTCTGAAGTTATTTATAAACATTAACTCATTAAATTCCCAAGTGTCATATTAGATACCAACTCAGTGACTCATATTCCTGACAATGTATTTACCACGGCTGGGAGAGAAGGTAAATTTACATGCACGAGTAGCACACACAGGCATGCCATGAACTAATCTTGTATTTTAAAATGGTCTTTGACATTAGGTAACTCTGAAGTTATTAACAAATACGTGTGTCAACTGAAGCTGGCTCATTATCAATCAGTGGAATTTATAAACACTGCCTGGCCGCCGCTCTGACAAAATGAAAAGCAACCCACAGAACAAAATATCCCTTCAGTTTTGAGGAGCAAAAGTGGAAGCTGGAGCGTTTTAAAGCTTGTTATTACTGTACTTAAGTGAGTGCAAGTTAAGGAAAATTACAGCTAGCTTCAAGTACTCCCTGAGAGGGAAAGCACATGCCATGCGTTAAGGTTTCTTAAAAGACACTAACAAAGTTATCAATTCACCTGAAAAAATTACTTCCTTACACCTTATGTGTAATCTTGGCCTCATAAAAACCTCAGTGTTTCAGACGGCACATCTGGTCCTAGCAGCTTTAGAAGCTGTATCACTGCACAGCAAGCAATACAAATATTCAAGTAAGAAGATCTGCAGCAAAATAAACAAAGTTGTATTACTGCTTTAGCACTTTTACCCAAAATGTAAGGCATCTAAATCCTTTCTAAAATAGAGAAAAACCTCTGAACCAAAATAATGTACTTCTGCTGGCAGCGATCTAATTTCACTCTTCAGTTCCCAATTTTCCCAAGATTCCTGAACATTGGTTATAAAAGGAAAGGAAAACATTGGATCTGTTGAAGAGCTCTCTTTATTATGCCACTCTTCACTGGTCAGTCCTTTGGCAAAATATTTCTGAAGAAATGTTTCTATTTCTGCCTAGGAAAACCCTGAAGCTACAAGCCACATAATTTAACTTTGAAATTAGTCCTTCTTTGAGCAGAGGGTTGGACTAGACCTCCACAGGGTCCCTTTTTCAGCTTTAATTTTCATGCAAGCAGATATTTTTCTCCAGCTTAGAATAATTTAAAAAATGTTTTCCTGCACTTAACATGGGAGTCAGTTACACACTACTAAATCCAGGTACACCTAAGAGGAGGGATGTGAGAGCAGAACTCAAAGACAACTATTACCAAGCCACGTTTTAAAGAAAACCCCCACCCAAAAGACACACATTCCACAAGCCATAGACTTGGCAAAGCCTTTCTCCTGATCCATCACAAACCCCATGCTCCTTCCCACGCAGTAACATTTATTCCCATTTCTTGCATTCCCTGTAGTCTTACTGCTCCCCACAGCATTCGAGTCTGCCCACACTGCCTTCACCCTTTACTGAGATTGGAAATGTCACTTGTAGATATGTTAAAAGTAATATATACTTAAACCTTTTCTTCCCAACTATTTACTACTCTCTACATTATGGTAGTAACTCTTGTTCTTACAGTCTGAAAGCTGCAAGACAGTTACTACAGAAGAGAAGTTCTAGCTTGGAGTTAATTGAACTTTATTACAACCATGTAGTTACAGGAGCAATGAGACTGAAGAAGCATTTGTGAAATGTTTTAACAAAATTACGTGTTCTTCTTAAGCTTAATGACCCAACAGCAATAGTCTTTCCACGGACAATCTGTCTAGCAGCATGAGTAAACACTCATTCCAGTGCTCCATCCTTGTTTCAGGGAAAAACAAATCAAACCAGGACCAGACTTCGAAGAGGACACTTCATTAAACGGAAACAAGTAGAGCATGCTGATCAAAAAAGCAAAGCCATAAGAATGCCATCTGATAGGATGTCCTTCATACCAAAAATTTCAAGAGACTTTCAGAGCTCTTAATATAGGGCAGCACTTTTTTCTGAGGGGATGCCTATCTACAATGCTTCTCTCAAAAGTATCCAGCATTATAAACTTCAAATAATGCAGCCTTCTAAAGGAACAGACAGGAAATAAAAATGCTAAAAGCCACTAATGTAGGACAGAAAAAATATCAAAAGAAAAAAGGCTTTTTAAAAGTCTGTCAAAAGAAGAGACATAAAAGACTTTTACCGTGACAGCAAACTTGCACATAAACACATCAAACAGACAAATTTGTAATGAGCTTCTTGCAATTTGTTTTTAAACAAGGTAACTTTCAGATAAAGTGATTCCTGCTCACAGAAGAAAAGAGACAGACAAGCATGACCAATTTTGATGTCAACCCTTTGTTCAACATATATAGCTAGTTTATCAAATGAATTATTCCCAAATTAGCAATCTGGTTCTGCTCACCTTCTCATAAACAAACTAAATGCCAAATAGCAAAACAGAAGAAACTTGAGTGCTAATTAGACCCAACATGTGTTAAGCATTTTTCCAATTACCACAAAAAGCCATTAGGTGCATTTACACTATCAGTCTGGACCACCTCCCATTTATTCAAGGCTCCTGTTCCCTGTATCTGTACTGCATGTGACCTAAACTGCTCCCAGCATCCCTTCAGGAAGGGAACAGCTAATCTCCTGGGAGTATCTCGATGGTAAAATAATCCAGGATTGCACCACAGGCAGTGTGCTTGGGACAGCCCAAGGTCTTACTGTTTTCCCTTAGCCCAGTGTGACAGCACTGTCCTGCAAGGCTTTGCCATTTCATCCACCCATAACCCAGACCCTCACCTTACAGCACCACCCCGTATTGCCATGAAACAGAAGTGCAAATACGGCAACCACAGAGTCTGTAGAAATAGGGCACTTCACCAATGATGTGATAATAATCACACAATGATTATTAGAAGGAATGGAAAAAACCCCGTATGTTCAAAATGCTATGGGTCTGAAAAATATCCTGCAGGGATAGAAATTGAATGGAACAGCTTAGCTTGGAGGAAGCACAACCTGGTCAGGGGAACACGGACTAGTCACTGAGGGCAGCACAGATATAACCAGCACTGCTCCAGCTGAAAATAAAACTGCTAAAGGCTCCATAAATTTATACACTAGAAGAAGAAAACTAAGGTTTTTTGCTAAAGGATACAGTGTAAAGGCAAACAAGATTTCCAATAGAATATTCTGATCTAGTACATCCACATTCAGGACAAAAACCCTGTCATTCGTGATGACTCAGTTCTCTGCTTCTAAAACTTCCTTCCTCGCTTGCTGTTTTTCTCAGTGTCAAAAACTGAACACACAACAGTCACTGGAAAATTAATTAGCCTGGCTGGAAATGACAGCAGTGAAATCTCCCAAGGCTTCCCCTCTGATCTTCAACTCTTTCCTGACAGGCCAATTCCAACTGCATTGTTTGAATGGGTGGAGAGCACGAACAAGGATCCAGCTACCAAGTTTTTACAGCGCTGCACTAATGAAAACTGTGCACATACAAATGCTGCCCTCATGCAGGAGAGCAAGTCTAAGTCCTTGACATTTATTTTCTTGTCATTCAAGGAGTTACCACTGCCTTGAACTGAACAGCTGTTCACTTTTAATACCGTACCTTCTCTGGATTTCCATTTCTTCTTGTGATGGACCATTTTGTACTTGAGAGGGAAGCTGTGAATTCTGTCGAGGCAATGTAGGACCTAAGGGCAAAGACAGATCACAAATTAATGGTTTGGATTTTTACCATGCAAAAAAAGCACAAAGTCAAGGAAAAAGGCCAGCCATCACACAACATTGTAAGAACTGCTCACTTCTGCTTTTTAAGCCAAACAAGCTCAACAACATAATGCAGCAAATAAAAACTGCAACCTCACGCATGTACAATGTTACCTCACGCATCTGCAGAATGAATTTAATTCACATGGATGGAAAGGTTTCACAGAAATGCAAAACAAACTTTATATATGATGGAATTCGACAAAAGCTTTGAAAAGCACTCCAAGTCTGAGTTTTTCTTTAAACAATGAACAAGTCCTCTTGGAGGAATAAGAAAAGGCTCAAAAAATTAAAACACTCACCTAAATAGAACACTGGAAAAGGGGGAGAAAAAAGAAAAAGGAATGAAACAAAAGAACAGGAGAAAAACCATCAGAACCGTATCACCACATTGAGAGAAGGAAGATAAAGTATGTTTCTACAGGTCACACCAAAATTTACTCAGATTTCAGCTCATCAACTTGGATCCAAGACCTTTTTTGGATAGGTTAAGTATTGTGTCCAAAGGAATGGGGGCATATAACAAATGTGCAAACTGTCAATTCTGCTAAGCACAAGAGATGCAAAAGGGAAGGTCAGGCAAAATCATCTTCAGCCTTTACTGACTGAACCATACAACTCTCAAGTAATTGTATACACAAGATCTGTATTCTAGAAACAAAAAAGCTTTACCATTTTAATCACAAATGTACTTACAGCACAAAACTGTGTAAAAAGAAGTGAAGAATGAAGAAGTGTGGAATGGAATACAAGAGACCGTGAATGCATTGTTGCTGTCAAAACAGGCAGTATTATCCAGGAAATTATGTAGACTATAGCTGTGCTCAAGATTATGGAATTTATAAAAAATGATTAGAATAAATTAAAATTCCAAGTTTTGGAAACGTCCCAGAGCAAAGCAGTAATTTCTCACTGGTATTCCACCAAACTAGTTAGAGTGACAGAGTTGTAATGAAATCTTCCCCATCTCAAACATCAAAATGCAAAACTTTTTCCTATCTGAACTTGTGAAAGTCACCCAAACCCATAAAAAGACCACGTGTGATACACTGACACGTCAAGGACAGGCAATTTGCTTCAGACACAGCAAACAAGTGCCCTGTTTAAAAGCCATACAAAAAAGTTCATTTCCTCAGAACACCACAGTATTGTGTCCACCGTGGTCTTTAATCATGAAAATTACAGAAGTGTACACTATCTATGTACCCTAGAATTATAAAAAGTAATGGAACTTAATTTTGGAAGATAAAAGCAGGCAGTGTACTACAGAGGTGGTGTCTTCCTTAGTTATTCTTCCAGCAAGCATTAGGCCCTTTCACCTAATGACTTGATGTTGCTTGGGATGTACTATTTTTGCTTGAAGTATCTCCCAAGAGACACCCACAGGTACAAACCTATAGTACTTTAAATGCAAAGTATTTAACTGCAATGATAAATCAATAATTGAATTATCGTTAAGTAGAAACATCTGCCATATGGCTCATCTGGAAAACTTTCCACCTTTAAAACTTCCGTAAGACACACGTCCTCCTCTCCTCTCCCCTGTGTGACAGGTGGAAGGCTTTAATGCCCACTAAGCCATGACTGCAGCTCCCAGGCAGCTGGGCTATTCGCTGCTTGCAGCAGGCTGCAGCCTTTCATGGACTTTTACAAGTAGACACAATCCAGCAGCGGTTAAAGGTGCTATGAACACCACCACCTGCTGTGGTGTGTCCAGCAGAACACTTGGAGTAAGTCAAGGCTCACAGCTTGAGCTGCAAGCAACACTTTAAGCATCATATACGTGGCGAAATTCCCGTCGTACTCCTCAGAATGATACACACTGACCTAAAAGTTAATCATGAAGAACAAAAACAAGAAGAAATGGTCACAATGTGTCCATATACCAACCAGAACTATTTTGTACTGAAAATGCAGTAGAAATGAGAAGTTTGAGCTTCCACCCGTTTGATCTTGAAGAGTATGTTTTTTTGAAGAAGGTATTACCATGCTGCAGTAGCTGGATGCAGACCACCACTCCCCAACCTTTCTACCTTAGTCCTTCTTTAGCCAATACCTCCAGAAAGCGAGCACCGAGCTTCACCTGCACTGGCTATTCCAACCTGCCTAGCTATGAGAGAACCTGTTCTTGTAGCCTCAAACTTTGTTCCAGAGCACTGCCCTTCAGAAAACCACGTTATCCATCAATTCTGCAGAAGGCAACCATCAGCAGGCCACGTTAGCTTTAACTTGGCCAACCTACTCCAGTGATGGGCTTCTTTCACAGCTCTGCACACAGGAGACAGAAGAAAATCACCTGCTGGCAATTACCCTGGCGGTTCCAGTACTTCTTATACATTTTTGCCTCAAGGAAATGCAACCTGAGTATACCAAAGGCTTTCAAGAAAGAGAAGTTCAGCTACCAAGCCTGTTTTCTTGTCTGCAACCACCTTGCTAAGGAACATTAGAAAGTTAAAGGTACACGCCAGGTGGAAAAGTATGTTTTATCCTAGAAGGTTTATTACAGCAAGCCAAGACTACCACTTCATTGCTAAAATACAACTGCCTGGGTAGCAGGACAGGTGGTATATTAAATAAACAGGAACTAGCTAATAAAAAGCGCTCTCAGAGGCTTTTGAACACTTCAAGATACTTCAGAAATATCAACCCCCAAGAGAAATACTCAGATACTGCCTGGAAAAGAACTCCAATCCTCCTACAGGATCACTTTATCTTCAGAAGCCAATATAAGCCAAGTGAGAGATGAGACTGAATGGTCTATTCATTCTGAGTTTTAAAGAAAACCTAACATCTCTCTTTTTCTCAAAAAGCACAGATGGTGCACTCCGCAGCACGCTCTGACAGACAGAGGATATAATTTCATACTAATTTGTTCAGCAGCCATTCCAGTTTCAGTGCTTTCTGTTTTTCAGCTTATTCTCACCTTTGCATCACCCTTCCTCTATGACAGTTCAGGCAACTGCGTGGTGAGAGATGGACTGGAAATCTGACACATTAAAAATCCCAGGGAAAAAAGCCTGCATGAAGCATTTCCACCAGCTAAGTCAGAGCCAGACCTGGTACTTCATGCAGTCACACTCACAATTATGGTGGCATCAACATCAGAACATCAACATCAGACTTCTGGGGACTGCTTGAACCAAATCAAGCATCCCCAACATCACCCTTTTAAACCACAACCAGAGTTGTAGTTTATCAAACTCCTTAACTTCCTTTTTCAGCCCTAATTGACTGCTTACCTTGTATCCCTACTCAAAAGCCAAAGCAATTTCAGTTTGCACAACCCTATGAAAGCATAACTGGCAAGCTGGGGAAGGAAACACTTGGTCTGTCCTCCCTCAATGCCTTTTGTTCCTCTGTTCCTTCAGTCTTTCAATTACCTCCTCTGCTTTGGAGTGTCACACCACACCCTACTCCACTTCTTTTAATGTCAGCTGTATTGTATGTTCTCAGTGCTGACACTGGCTGACATTGAAAACACCACATTCCCGTAGCCCTAAAAAACCCCAAGGATCAGCTGTTCAAGATCGGCACGACACACGTCCTGCGTTATACACTGAGCTACAGTGTGTGTTTCCATTTGGCTGGATAGGCTTTCTTGGGAGCTGGTAACAGAAGGATGGATGAAATGGGGTTTGGGGGGACCATGGCAGCCAGATCATGTGAAATCTTCCTCAGAACCCCACATGTCCTAATTCAAGAAGGCAAAAACACACAGAAAACCTCACTCCTGCCGTTACTGTACTTCAGAGTGCATCATTAAAAGACAAACCCTAATTTTTGAATAAAGCTGGTCAACTATCACACGTAAGAATTTTAGTTTGAGGTGAAGATCTCAATTTTCTCCCCAGAGAAACAGTTTATATAAACAACTCGGTAACTACAAATTTCCACTCTTTCATTTCTCAGTATGTTGGTGCCAAAACTAAGCCATGTTCCAATTATACAGTCTGATATCCCAATCAAAGTAGGACTTGCCTCTTAGAAGTCTTTTCAAAGACTGAAAGTGGACAGCAAGTTTATTTATACATGTATATGATATAAACATAAGTGAACTGGCTAATTATAATCTTTAGAAGATATTTTCCTTAAGGACAGTTTGAATACTCCTACTAAGCAAAGCCCACACCCCAGGCAAGAGTTCTGCTACAGCCAAAAAGATGTATTTCTGTTAGGGTATATGAGAACTTACTTCAAAAAAAGTGGTTTACTAAATGGTTAAAGGTTTTCTGAATGAATGGAAAGCAGGCTTTTCAGAGATCTGTGCAGGAAGCACTAAGAACAACAATTATGGTGAAATATCTCTCTCTCATGTGTCTCCAGCTCCTGCTCCTATTCAGAGCCTGTCCTGCTCTAGGCCATGACAGAACAAAGGCTGGGGAGATATGCTAACCAGCCTTCAGCAGAACCAAAACCATGTCACTCCTTGAGCCCTGGACGTGTGTTATGGATTTACATGCAAGACTATGATGGCCAAAAACCAGGGCATTAACAAGTACCAAAATGTTCTCCAGTACTTCTATTTGGGTCAATCACTTTCCAGCCAAGACTTCCCTTTCCTTCAAACACCTACTTCCTCACTCAGTTACCACTCTGTAAGCACCTTCAGCTGAGTTAATTCACTCATCACTCTAAACTTGAAAGTAAAAGCTTTCCACTTCACTCCACAAGCTCTTTTAACTTGATCGAGGCAATAAAAGGCAACAAGAATAACAAAAATATTCATTAAAATACACTTGAATTGAAGTAGAGGGAAGCCTCCTATCGGTGCCAGCAGAAGCTCCTATCAGTGCCAGCAGCACCTTGGAAACCAGGCACTGATAACCTGGGAGCCAGGCTTGGCTCAGCACCAGTGTGCTGGGGGACTTCAGCAGCTTCCAGTTTCCCTCTGCCACCCTTTCATGCTCGGGGACACAAAAGCTCCACCAGCAGGGAACTACAGCTGCTTAATGAAATTACAGTATCACAAACTCCAAGGAGCAAGTTAAATATATCAACACCATCTACTGTGAGATATTTATTACTTTCCACTCCTCCCCACCCCCCTTCCCCAGTTGTGTTAAAATTTGTTTAAATAGCAGCGTTATAGGTGATGACTGTCACTGTTGGTGTATAATACTACAGAAATGAGCCTAACAAAGCTGTATTTCACAACTGTCTTCAAGACTTTTCTGAAAACACCCTGCTCCCAAAAGGCAAATTTAATCTATCTAAAATTTCTACTGAAAATATTTTTAAAGACAACAATATAAACCCTCAACAGTAAAATATGCTGACATTCCTCTATGTTTATTAAACAAAACTTTATCCATAAATTAACATACTTCTATTTTTATCTGCCATGCAGTTTAGACTAGCTACCAAATTTTAATTAAATTCTTCAGGTTGTTCACCTAAAATGTAATGCTCTCACATGATACGCCACTAATTCTGAAGAACCACAGAAATCAGAAACACCATATGGGCAACCCTTAAAAGTCTGTGTAACTGAAAACTTAGCAACCCTCTCTTCACTTCCAAACACCACAACTAACACTGATGATGCTTTCAATCATCTTATGTGCAATTACAATGAAGAAGAAGTACTCTGTCCAATTAACAGGTAAAACTTCCTGTAGGTCAACATACTGGCATATAAATTGGGATTACCTAATCAGTATTAGCTATTATAAACACCTGGTAATAACCTAAAAAAATTATTTAACCAATCCCACATTTAAAAGGAAGGGAAAAATCTTGCTAGCAAGACCAGAGATATTATCAACTTTTGACAACACAGGTAATAATAATACCATCATGTTACTCCTGTTCTGACAGGGAGTGCTGACAGCCTGTTCCAGAGGCTTGCTAAGAGCACAGGTATAGCATAATTACTTCACTGCTGTAGAATTTTTCTTCTCCCACAACAAGTTTTAGCATGACATGGACCAAAACAGTACAAAGAAAAGCATCCGAGATTCCCCCCATCCCGAGCTCCACGTATACTTTTTTCGTTTCAGTCTTCTGTATTCTCTCTATATATTCCGATTAGGCAACCCCAATTTTTGTTTCAGTTTGCATTTGCCAAAGATACTGAATTATTCAATCCATTATTTGAGTGCATTCCCCTACCAGCAAGGATTTAATTACCTGTCTCTGCTGGAAGAGGAAGGGCTGCACATCAATATACAGCTGTGAATAAAGATTTGTTTATTTAATAACTGGACAACCTAACTTCTAGAGTTACTAATTGAAGAGAAATTCAAAAAACTTGAACCACAGGGGCTTTTACCCCCGCAAAGGTCAGATGAACAAAATAATGAGACCTTGGAAACAAAAAAACCTCTGTTTCTTTTTCTTCCTCCCCATTTTCCTATGAATTAAACTGTGATCTAAGGCAATACTACAACAGATTCACTGAAGCCATTCCTGACCTTGCCTTTATATCCAGAACGTTCCAAAATCTTTTCAAGAACCAGTATGTAACTGCTACAGATTAGTACAAAAAGCATCACGGATCTTACATATACGTAATTCTATTAGAGAGAATTAAAATAGACTTATTTACTGTTGTGACATCCTTCCTTCAGCTCTTCCGCCGCTTCCATCTTCTGCAACAAACAACTCCGAGGACCTCCTCAGATGCAAATTACTCATCTATAAACCTCACACTGAGTTTCTTATTCTCTTAGCAAAGCTTTCCTGAGGTTGAAGACAGATGCCACACAAAGCAACACCGATTCCAGCTGAAGTAGAAGATGCTTTTTGCAGCAAAACTGAGTATGATACTCCTTTGTTCCTCCCAACACAAGCTTCCCTTACGTGACCTTATTCCTTCAAAGAAATAATCCATTGTCTCACACATCAGAGAATTCTCAGCCGTCTAATTTCCCTTCATTGAAGCTTTTCTCTCATTCCAGAGCCAGTCTGATTGCAACAATGAGCCCTACTTAATGCAGATATGAAAATTTTCTTTGTAATGCAATGCAAAACCTTTGCAGAGAGCCGTCATCTCCAGACAAGACCAATTACTGAATTTCTGAACACATTGCACACAGTCTTAGAGCCAGAAATCCTCTTCATTTGACCTCTTAAACTTGATGACACGCACTTGCCATTTGATGAAGGTGTCATTTTTGACCACATCTAACAATTATTTAATGAATAGTAAGTCTTTCAAAATTTTCCCAAATGAGTGCCAGAAAAAAAACCTTGGTTCAGTTTTAATGCATTTCTGAAACAGTATGGGGCAGGAATCTGCAGTATTTAATTCTTTAAAATTCCAGGAGAAATGCAGTCCTACGTTGTCCTTCTCTTCTGGATTTGCAGGTTGCTTACAATCTGCCAGCAGGAAAATAGGGTCAGGTTGAATAGCTGCTAGCTAATACAATCATTCAAACCAGAAGGGAGCTAAAACACTTTGACATTTATCTAAATAAACAGAGTTTCAAGCATATGAGAAGTCAGGATGTGTTAGGATTTGATCAGTCCTGTAAATCAAGGGGAGGAAAAAAACCTAGACCTGAAGAGTGCTTCCCACAGTTTTCACTGACAAGGCAGCTTCAAGTACTTCGAGACAAACCTGCACTGGTTTTTTAGCAGAAAGCTCCCACTTGCAGTAAAGCCTCTACTCTTAACTTCAGAGATTTTCAGTCTGCATTCTGAACTCATCAGAAGGACAAAAAGCCCGTCCCTGCGAGCTCAGCGGTGCCTCGACTCTGGCAGATCCACTAGAGGGAGATCCTAAATTGAACAACCTCCAATTTTGCCAGCAGCCAGCAGAACAGCTGAGGATGCCAACTGCAAGCAAAAGATCAATGACATTTTTCAAATATATGCAAGAGAAGGAGACCATGATTTAATTTTATTTTAAAAAGAGCGAGAGAGCCATACCCAACAGCTGACTTGCAAACCAAAAGGACGTACACAATTTAATCTTTAATATCCCTCAGAAGTCGTTTAGATTTCTGTGAACCCTTGCATAAAATTTAAAATTCATCTACAGCTTTATGAATTTCTGAATAGTATGCTCAGCTAACATTAAAACTGCTTTCCTTTTATGAATAAAAACCAACATAAAATAAGCAAGCTAATAAAAGAACTTGCCAAAATGAGAAAGCACAGCAGAAAATTAGGATACTGCAAGAATCTAACTTTAACTGTATGTAATTCTAGAATAAAAGGGAAGCTATCTATGTAGGATTTCTTTATTTTATTTGAGTTGGAGGTTCTATATGCCATTTTGGATGCACTAGGAAACACAGCAATTTATCTAAACTATTAGAGACGAGTCGTCATCTTCAAGTACAGATTTTTGAAGCAGTTATCATCAGAATACCAACTAGGACTGCATGTGTTAGAATTTTTTAAAAGCCTAGCAGATGCATTGAAAGAAACAAAAGTAGCCATATATGATGCACTGATCATCACATATCAGCTAAGTTTATTTTGTAACACATACCCTCCCAACACCTTTTCAAAAAGAGTAATTTGTTTATAAAAAGGGAGGCAGTTGCAATCCGTTTCCTAAAATAAAGAGCTAATATTAGAGCCTCAGAGCCAGTAACCTGTCTGAGTAAATATTCATCTATTTCAGAGATGCTGGGGGGGGGGGGAAGGGAAGAACCCTAACACCAAGGATTCATTTCTAGCTGCACTTCTGGGAAATTACATCAACTATAGAAAACAAAATTCATTGAACTTTGAGCAAGGAGCCAAATTAGTTTGTTTCTAAACTGCAAGCCACTTAGCAACCATTCTCCATTATTGAAGCAGTGTGCTCAGAAAGATACTTGATCTTTTTTACTTCTTACTCTGATACAGGTGAGAAAAATGAAGTAATATCTAGATCAGACACTGACAAACCTCCCAGTTGATAAAACTTAGGAACACTTGTTGACAGTACTCTAACACAGAAACATTATGAACATTTATCTTTAAACACTGTCTGGAAGTGATATGAGGCTGAGAGAGCAATTCTGTGTGCCTTATTAGGAATTTTTTTTAAAAGCAGCACTGCAAAACTGCTCATCTGCTGAAACAATGCTGATAATGTTAAGCTTTGGTTTTATTTAATCTTGATGGAAGCTAGAGCACCTATTTGTCTGTGACACAGGTAAGTGACAGCTAATCTTAAACCACCACAGCCCTTGGCTGACAAGAGCCAGGGAAGAACAATTATCTCCTGTGCTCACCATTAGCTTGTGATGCAGCTAATTAATGCATTTTGACTTGTGCCTGCTGGTACCAAATCAAATCACAGGAAGGAGAAGCAAAGTGCCTACCTTGCAATTCAGAAAACTTGAAAGGTTACACCCAGTCACTTTCAAACATAGTTACACAGCTTAATTCATGTCCATCTCAAAATTGTTGAGAACAAACCAGAAGACAACAGCACTGTAGTCAGCAACCAGGCTGTGACACTACAGTCATAAAACTATTTTAGTTTTATCCAATTCTTTACAAACTGAAGTAGCATCTCAATTCAATAAAATTTCTACTACTGAACAATATAACTATGTAGCAGCCCACAAATACTTTGTATAAAGCAGCAAGAGAACGAGTCATTAGATAAATTACAGTCCACAAAATGAAAAAAAAGACATGCTATCTAACTAAAAAACGAGCAATGCCATGCCTGCCTATGTCATTTCAGCCTCTCTAGCAGCTCAGGTTTAGTGCTATGAGGAGTTAAACAGAATTATGAACATATGTATATGCATATATAAACACTGAAACATGTAACAAATTCTTCAAGTACAGGTAATGGGAAAGAAACCCCTCAAACCTGGTGTAATTACCATCAATCAGGCCTCTTCATCAAGAGAGTACAAACCAACACTTCACATGTTCCCAAATGTTGGCTGGGAGACAGGTGATGAACGGTCAGAATGCATGACAAGTTTACAACTGAGTAACCCTTAGGGAAAGCAGAACTGAGGGATTTAGAAGAAAAAACACCCAAGTGAGAAGTAGGAGACCGGGAATCACAACTGGGTTATTTTAGCAGGCAAAAAGAAACCTTTTAACTCTAGCTACCATTTCTATTTTGGCCTCCTATGTTGCATAACAGTGTAAGCACTGCAGAATGTATCATCCATGGTCCAGACAGCTTCATTTCAAAAGGTAAAGTCTTGAAACAACTACCGGAATAAAAACCAACTTGATAAAACCACCTTTTCTGCTGCAGTTGAGACAGCCCTACTATAGTTCTCTACAGCCTCTCCTCTACACAAGAGAAAGAGAACTGGCACACAAGTACTATCTCTTGTTACACGGGCAATCTTTAAAGTTTAATGAGGACAAAAGAATTCTATTTGGTTACAAGAACACAAAAGACTCTTAGTCTTTTAAAAGAAAAACTCCCTCTGTGTGTGTCACAGTGTTATACTGATCAATTTGCTGCAGAGCCTACCTAGAATACATTACAGATACCAGCTGAAGACTGAAAGCCAGGAATTTTTCCACCTGTGTTTTAAAGCCTATGTCACCCTGGTCTTCAAACAAATGAAATAATAGACCTGGTGTCTAAACTGTATGTACTCATCTGAATGTTAACCCTGGATTCAAGGTCTCTGAGCTAGAAAACTCTGTATGGTACGAACTGCCAGAGAAGATCACCTGAATTTCAAAGTTTGGAGGAAAAATCCTTCACAGTTTTATAATAAACCAGTAATCAATGAGAAGCTAAACTACCAACACACAAGAAGAAGCTGGAAGTCTCTAGAAATCCTGAAAAGTATCCTCGTTGCAAGGTACCTGCTTCTTGGGCAGGTCTTCTTGTTTTGCTTCCTTAAAAAAAGGCAAAGCCAGCAGTTTCTATATCTAATACAGAAACAGGAAAATTGATTTACTTGCTAGGAATTGCATTTACAGGGATGTCAGCCGAGTTGAGAATCACAGTTAAGAAACCGTAATTAGTTAGACAAAACACCCAAATAATTACAACACCTAGAGGCTTAATCATGATTAGAAACAAGACTTACTGACTTTTACGCATAAACATTTGAATTTTTCTGCATTTGAACAATCTTAGGGGGAAAAAAAATAGTGAAGAGACACTTACCAGCTTCCTGTGAGTTTAATACTTCTAAGGCATGCATCATGGCACTTGCGAAGACATTGGCATCTTCTTTGCTGCCAAAATTCAGACCATACACCTGCCTAGCATCACGCCACTGGTGGAAGGTCTGTGTAGCTTGATTGTACTTCAGCCCTTTTGGAATGGCACAATTTATTACCACCTATAATCATTAAAAAAAAAAAAAATTACTTATGTTTAAAATTGCTGTTTCATCAGAAGTTTCAGCTTTGCGTAGATTTTATTCCTCAACCACACGGGTTAATTTATGACCCATACTCTGTAAAACACAATGCTGAAAGCACATAAGCATTTCAATTTTAATTCCAATGCTGTCTGTAATCAGTGATGGGAATACACAAGGGGACTAATGAGATATTTTGTATCAACTTTTGTAGCTTAAGTGTTCTCACTTCAAAAGATGCAGCGATGTTTGTTTCATAACAGCAGTGCAGTAACATCAACAGCTCTGACTTCCAGCAGCAGGCTACTTGATGTGAATACACATCTGAAATTCAGAAACTCGTTTTCCCATGAATTTCACAGTGTTTGTTAGATGTCTTTTTTAACCAAGTTATCGCCTTCTCCCTGTGGCTGCTGCGCCCCTTGGCCTGCAGGGCTTTCAGCAGCAGTTCGCTGCCTCTGTACCATGGATCACAGGGTATCGTTTTGCAAGACTGTTATGGCTCACACAAAAGATGATAAATTTGAGCTATCAGGGCAACCATTTACTACAAGCCATCCACTAAGAGGATCCCATTGCACTTGGATAACTACATCCTCTCACCTTTTTCTGCTGAATAATGGGAGAAAAAACCCCACATTTGCTCTCAGATGAATGCACAGAGACCATTTATTACTTGGAGTAAGTGTTTAATAACAAATGACATGGGGGATTATCAGTCTAGGCTTCAGGTGTGTGATAAATGGGCAAGAACAGACCAAAAGAATTCTATGAAATGCTGGGAGGGAGGGAAACAAATATAAGAAGCTTTCCTCAAACAAAAGATTAGGTTTTTTAAACCCATCCCAAGTATCGCCTGGCAGAGCACATTTCCAGAGTGCTAATTTGCCATTTAATCATGATCCAGTAACTTCATCAAGGAAATTAAAATGTAATCCCTGTTACTCCCTTCTGACCCTCTTAAAGTGGTAGATGATCAGCATTACCAAATATCAGAAGGTTTTTTTGAACAAAATGATCTTGGGAAATGAGACATCATGCATCCAAAGTTTCCATGAGATAGGAAGAGCTAAAAGAACTGCTGGTGTCTATACAGACTGCAGCTCACGGCATAGAGTGGGGGAGAAAAGCTTTCAGGTTGCCACTTTGCCTTAAAAAGAACCAGATGACTTCTGAGTACACCACTAACACTTATAAATAGCTATCTGTAGGAAGGAATGGCAAAAGGACTATTGCCTTGGGGGTATGCAAAGTGCTTAGTTCACAGGGAAAAAGCAATAAAACAGTTTTGCTACTTCACTTTAAAAAATTGGATTTATTATTTACTGGTCCCATAATTTTGCTGAAGACTTATTTCTGAATATTCCAAATTTTCAAAGATTTCCTCACCTGATGATCCTGAATCTTCCTGCCCACTACTCTGAATGTGTTGTTGCCTGTGTGATGATATATATGAACTCTGCTGAATCCAGTTGATCCACCAGCTGGTACCCATTTCTTATTGGCATCATCGTAGACCATTACAGCAGCTCGTGCTTGGCAGATACTCTGTTCACTGTTAACATACAAAGTGGAGGAGAATATAAAATTACTTATGGCAAAGCATCATCTTTCTGGTTAACTTCTTTTTTAACTCAAAATGTTGAAGCAATACTCCTTGCAACTTGCTGAAACCTCCACCTTTCTGAATACACAACCACTAGCACTTTGATATTTTGTTTACATGGGCTCATTCTGAAAAGCTGTGGTCCAGACAGACAGGCCTAACAACTAATAAAAGAGATCAAGAAGGTATTCACTTTTTATTTTTGCACTTTTTCCCCTTGCAGGATTTTTTTCCCTTCATTTCTCCTCACCACCAGCCATGAATTTTAATTAAATGCCACAACCTTATACAAAGCTTTCTGCAAAGACCAAAGAGCAAAGAGTCTGGAGTTGCACTAGCATCATACAAGCTATGCTTCCCACTGGAAATTACTTCTACAAGAGATGAGAATTAAAAGGCCTTTGCACCTTTTAACACATAGAGAAGAAAAACACACACAGGATAAAGTCCAGCACAAAAATTTCACCTGCTCGAAAATGAAATGCATTTTGGTTTTGACACATTTTACAACAGTTGACATCCAGATGTAACATTTTCTCCCTGAGAAAAGGTTCTACTGATTACCAAAAAGTGCAATTTCCTCAGGAGACTACTATCAGTAGCTAATCCTGATTATGCCAGTCATTTGGAAGCTGAGGTACAGCCTGAAGTCAAAAAGGAGCTTATCATGAATGTCATCATATAAGAAACACATGAAACCAGAACACACCAGAAACAGACTATTTATTAGGAGAGGAAAGGGTGATACCATGCAGGTTGTCTTTGCGGGAAATGTCCAGATGCAGACAGGAAATAAAAATAGAAAGGAATGATTTCTTATCAGTAAGTCAGATTCTCTGAACATACCACTCCAGTGCATCCAACATTATAGAAAGCACATGATGCCTGGCTTCCAAGGAATGTGGCCTGCCATTTGGGAAACTGAGAAGGCTGAAGAGACATGCATTCTTCATAGGAAAGTAAAGGAGTATTTCTTCCTATTTTATGAAAGAGGGAAAGGATGCCTCCCCCACCCATCTGTCTTGGGGTTTTCGGTGGTTTTTTTTGGTTGGTTGGTTTGGGAAGCAGGGGG
>VXAZ01010489.1:48521-91318 GCA_013399875.1 Gymnorhina tibicen | reverse complement strand
GTTGTTTTTTGTTGGGTGGTTGGGGGGGGGGGGTGGGGGGGGGGGGGGGTGCGTGTGTTTGTTGGGGTTTTTTTCCAAAGACCATGCTGAATTTCCCGGTATCTTATTTACCTCTCCCAACACAAGAAAATTCTGCAGTGCATCCAGCTGTTTTGTTAACTTTCAATACCGACATTTTTGAGAAAACAGAATCAATTTCTCTCACACTTTCCATGGCACTCTAACAATTAGAAAGGTTTCTGGGATACTTTTCAAGGCTCACAGAGAAGAGAGAATACTGAGATCATGTCTCTCATGCATTTGAGAGATTCAGGACCAAATGAGGAAATAGGTTCTTAATTTTAAAAACGCACGTGTTCTAATCCCTCACCTGTTCAACAACTAGATCAGAATGGGATTACAACCCCTATTCAGACCACTCTTTTTCTAGTTCAATTTAGGGACATTAAAATTATAATGTATATAACTAAACTGCTTCTTTTCTAAGAATAGTTTACAGTTTAAGACTGGAAGGACCACATCTGACCCAGGAAGAAAGATTAAACGCAAAGAAAATAAATTTTGGTACAACTTTTAGGCATTTCACAGCCCCATTAAATATATGCCACATATATGAAATACAGTTCCCTCACTGGAGAAGAGGGCAGTGCAAGAACCTACTGGATTTCTTTATTTTTAGATATTTTGGCACACATCTTAAAGTTCAAAGCTAGAAACATTCTGTACTGTTCACAAAGTACATGACAAACAGTAGTGGTTTTTCTAAAATGCCTGACAGTAAACTTGGAAAACTTCTGAAGCCATAATAAATTTTTGCTATATTTCAATTTGGATCAATCACAGGCGGGATAAACCATAGGTGACAGGGCCTAGATACTGATTTGGAAGCAGAACCATGTGGGTCGCAGAGTCCTTGCCAAAAAATAACTTCTACTCAGTCATGTGCCAGACAGATGAAAAAAAAAAAAAAAGATTCTATGAAAAATTGAGACTATGATTCTAAGCTAATATGTTCCAATTACAACAAAGGTAGAACCGGAGAGTGACTGAGTAATGGTACAGTGGCCAGAAGACTTAGTTAATAGGACAGACCATCAAATTTCAGGTGCTCTCATTCAGCCTAAGTTTATAAAACTTTTTACATTATTTTATTTAACATACCAAAAGAATAAAGAAAAAAATAAAGAAAAACCTATCCATTTTAGAACTATCCGGTATTCAAGTGGCACACTTCACAAGTGCAAATAAGATGACCTTGCGCTGAATTTCTAGCTTTTCTTTAACAACTGCTAAACTATTTTTAGCTGCACTTCTCAGGCTATGTCTCATAACTGGAAGTATTAACCAAGTCTAGATCTCAAGTACTTCATGCTCCATTTAAAATAAAACAATTTTCATAACAGGGAATGATTCTCATCCATATAAAAATGTGAGATGATTCACAAACTTTTAAAAATGACAAATACAAACAATTTCCAGCTGATCTTTTCAATCACTACACAATGAACCTTCTGCCTTCATTTCATACAAGTCTTGCAACTAACCTTGTGTTTAGTGACTAACTCAGTGTTCCAGGTGTGTAATTTTCATATCCAGGTATCAATTTGAGGGTGACATACTCCCCTCCTGCCAACAGTTCCCACCACCATCACTTGGTTTATCAGACTGCAAGAGTAAGATGGAAAAATGAAACTACCCCTATCAGAAAGAAATTAAACCATCACAGGATGGTATTGAACCCTTTTTCCAGGGTTCAATAATGGCACATTAGTAGATGAAAGGAAGATTTATTCATTTCCTCTCTCTTAGTAGTAAGTTCTCTGAAGTAATTACACTTCCTTTTGAAGAAAAGCACGGAGGCATGAGCTTTAGTGAAAAGAATCTTTAGTTCTGCTCTTCAATGGCCATTTGATAGGTTTAGCATATGAATATAGTATACTGTATACTATAATTAGACACTAGAAAGTATCTAAGTATCAAAAACCCCCTAAAAATAAAATGCATACTAGAACTCCATTAACTTCAGAGGGTTACACCAAATCAAAAATCCACACCATTAGCTCATGCCTATCTTTGACAGGTTTAATGAAAAATAAGATTAGGGTTTTTTCCAAAGAGCCACCTTTTTCTAGGAAAATTCCGAATTTAGCACACAGACTGTTACTAGAACCTGAACCAGTCTCTTGTATTCTACAAGTATATATGAACTTAAACTTCAGGGCAAGTTCACAGAGCCAAGTGAATCAGAATGGTATCGTTTATTGTATTTTTTGCTCTTCACACTTACGACACTTCCCTGCTGTACCTCTATTAGGAAACAGGTCTTCACCCATCTCAGTATTTATACATGAGCTCTTCACAGTCCCAGGGTTTGCTGTAACATGTGTGTCCCATAGGTGACCTGTGCTAGGACGGCTTCCTTCATCCAATGCACCAGAGACACTTTGGTCTGATCACAAATGCAGATTTTTTACAGACAGATTATGCTGGAGGCAAATAAACAAATCGTCTACAGTCAGGCTGCGTGAGAAAAGAAGAAGGGTCTTCAACTCTTTGCCATGTCATTAGGCCTTCAAAAGCATCCTACTGGGTTTACTTGCCTATCTACAAATTTTCCTCTTCCTGGTGTGGTGTAATGGTTCCAGAAACCATCAGACTTGGATTAGCCTGCACCTTTTCAATATGTGAGTTGATTAGGGGATGTGGGAGATTGAGCATCTCCAGCTTCACACGCTACTGCCAAAACGCACAGCTGCTCCAAGCACTGGCTGCTAAATTATTAGGGCAGTGGGCTGGGGAACTGCAGTGAAATATTAACTAAGAAAAACCGAGAAATTGTATGTTCCCAAGTAAACTTACTAAACTAAGTATACGAAATTATTTGCAGAAAACAGAAAATTCATAAAAGGGAACATTCACGCAAAAAAGTGCTTACCAAACCTTAGGAGACAAAGTGTACAAGCTCTCTTCCCAAAATGTAAAGCTTGACAAATAGCTGGATAAATATATGTTAGGAGGAGTTATTCTCCAGACAAAGATGTAGGGCTCTGATTGTTAAAGCCAGCCATTATTCTGGGTAAGTCCACCTACAGCAATACCATATAAAGCCAAAGACAGGGTGGCTGGTTTTTATTTGGGGTGGAAGAGTGGGGGGAGGTCTGGCACTCAAAAGGCTCACACAAAAAACCACAGTAGTAATGAATCATAAGATTATTCTTATGGGAGAATATACTTTCCTCCTCCAGTGATGAGATCATACAAAAAGCTCAAAAACCATGGCAAACTGAACCCTAGCAGACATCATTCTTTCGCCCAGATGGAATGTGTTCATTCTTTCACATCCCAAGTTCTTAAGCTCAATGCACAGCGACACCAATCCAGTCTGCTGACCTAAGCCTTATATTTTTTTTCCCTCTCCACAAGAAGTGGATGCTTGGTTTTCCTCTCTCAAGAACTAAAAAGGATAAACATACTTCAAGGATCAAACTCATACAAAAAACAGCACAATCACAGCCACAGAAAAGATCATTTAAATATACTAACAAAAGCACGGAAAAGCTGTGATTGCTCTGATTCTCAACCTTTATTATTTTTGTTAGTAATGTAACAATGAGAGTTTTGAAAAATTATATTCCATTACCACTGCTTCTTGTGATTCAGGTTTTTTTTTTTTTTACTGCTATGTTCTCAATTTACAGAGACATAACAACATGTTCTTAAAATGTGCAGTCTTTGCGGGGCAGAAGGAATGGAAAGAGACACTGATTCATCAAACGCCTGTTTAGGAATTTCAAACCATGTGGCACAAAGCTAGAAAGAAACTCTAAACATTTCCAATTCTAACATCTTAAAAATACACATTTTTGAAATGCAGCTAAATGCTGGTCCAGATATAAAGGTCTATATGTTAGTGGTGATGTTTTGCAAGGTAATTTTTCCCTGCTTGTTCCTGAACCCCAACTGGCACATCACAGTGAAAATGTGTGTTCTCTATTTTGCTATTAAAAAGTTAAAACCAACCACCCAAAACCAAAACAAAATCCTACATATACTGTACCACTACTTCCTATTAACTAAAACAGACACTGTAGACAAAGTTGCCGTGTATTCTAAGTTGCTCATCTGGCTTAACAGTTAAACTACTTTTTAGCATCTTGAAGTTAACACAGGAATGTTTCCTATGCCCTCAAATATGCTCCAGACTGAACTCAATTACATAGATCAATATTTCTTTTTGGGAGTAGGGGAAGGGGCCTGGGTTTGTTGACGGGGGTGATGTGACTGAGGAGAGGGGAAGAACTTTGAGTTACTTTTGGTTTTAACTCATAATCAGCTGCTTTAATTTTATTCATTTCTTGAACTTTAGCACTTCAGCCAGAAGGACATCTCAGAGGAGGCCGAGCATAACAATTACCACCTCCTCCTGCCAACAGGATATCCACACCATCAACAGGACATCATGGAAAAATATAAACCATTAGGGCTCTGCAGAGGTTAACACAGCAGTTCAGTAAGTTACGTTTCTCTAACTCATCCTCAGCTGAAAAGTAAGAATCTCAACTTTCCCTGCATTACTAAAAGCCAGTTGAACACGCTGCTGGCAAGGGAACATCACATGCTTGGTACAGCAGAAGGAACTAAGCGGTGCTACTTGCACCCAACTTCAAATGATGCAGCTTTTCCCACTCCAACACTTCAGCCAGTACAGAACTTACTTGCTATTTAGGTTTTAAAATAAGACTCAGTTAGGACCAGCTGATTCATCTGACCTGTTTCCATGTGGATTCTCCTTCAGACACTACAAACCCCCCAGGACAAGAATCCTTCCAGCAGATGCAACTCAAACAGGAGTGGCTGTTAAAACGGGAGGTGAATGCGGAGGGAGAAATCCCAGATTGCTTCACTAACAGCTCTCCTGTACTTGCCTGTGCCTAGAAAACTTTTGATTGATAACTGAGAGATTCATTCATCTCTCCCACTTTTCCGTCTCTGATAACCGAGAGATTCATTCATCTCTCCCACTTTTTCTCCTCATGAATTACTCAGAATACAGATTAGCTGCAACATCAGAAACCAGCAGAAAATCCTGCACGGGAAAGTCCCAACTACAAATAAAACTAGTACTGCTGAGAAGCAGGGGAAACTGAATCATTGGGATTAATAGCTGGCAAAGGAAAGGTGCTTTGCTTTTGGCACAGGATTCTGCAACACTCCAGAGTTTTAGTTGGTACACAGTTTGCTGAGGACAAACTTTCTTTGCCCAATGAGCACCTTTCACTGAAAGAAAATTGCTTTTCATCTTGTGCCTAAAAGCATTTAACATTAATTTAGGAGAAGTCTGCTCTTGGAGTCAAAAAATTCTCATGAATTTCTCTTGTTGCTATAAATCTGTTCCTTGATGATTTTGCGTTTGTAGCTTGTTCCACAGCAGCAGGTGAATATCAAACAGCTGAAAGAAATCATTGCAGGATATTCAGGCAGAAAGAGAAATATTATTTAGAACAGCAGGTTGATGTCAAATGAAAGCCTGCTTTTCACACAGAATTCCCTATTTCACACCCGAAGAAATCTTCTCTACCTAAACATTTCACATACCGTATTTCATGCAATGGACAAAGTAATTTTGTTTTGGCAATTCAGTATTGTCTCTAGGTTTGTCATATGCTGATTCACATAAAAATTCACCTAGTCTCTCAAAGGAAATCAGGAATATCTAAGACAGAATATGACAAGTAAAACCAATAAACACTGACACATAAAAATACAAAGACAAACCTTAAAAAAACCTGGAAGTATTAATAGGAATTAAGAAAAGCAGACTAAAAAACACGGATTTTGAATAGCATGAAACTAGTTGTATTAACAATGGCTAACTGTATATATTGTAATATGTAATAATGTAATATAGTATTAATAAACTATATTATACATATGTGACTCATTTTATCTACCCTTAAATTCATAAATACTCTGTGAAGTCCAACTTTCATAACAAACCAATGATATTAAGATACTTCACTTCTCAACTCTCAATTTAAATAGACTGTGTAATTACCCAAAACCAAATACCAGTTTTTTGAGAGAAACAGAAACTAAAATCCTTTACTACACAAAGGTAGGGGTGTTTTTAAGCAATTGCTCCAGCAGACAGAAGGAACGACCCACTTGTTCCTTTAAAAAGTATAGAATTCTGAATTTTCATCATCCATAGTAGACACTCCATTCTATGAAACCAGAGATGCTCAAAACTATTATCCAAAACCACCAAGATCAAACTCAAGACTTCACATTCATGACTTAATTTTCCATAGGTTACCTGCTAACCTTGGTATGTATTTGTACAAATACTTGTTTGCATTATTGTACTACCCAGATATTTATCTATTTTTGTGTCTGTTAAGAGAAACAGTTTTTTGTTAAGAGAAACAGTTTTTCATGGCTTGCATTGCAGGTTCAAGACTTTCTTTATAACAAATTTGGATCTGCAGAATGCTATACATGTCCAAAAAGCAGGCACAGCCTTGGTACAGACAATACTTTGGATGCTTAAAATAAAACATGAGGTTTTTACATCTCGGTGAAGAATTTACCTTGAAGCATCAGTTTGTCCAAAATTTACTCTCAAAATATTACTAGGTTTATTTAAAATTCCAAGCTTGAGACAGAGAAGAACACGGATATGCTAGAATTTTATACACAGATTTGGTCTTTGCCTTGTATGCAAACTTAGTGATAACTTCATGGAAATTCTTTATTAGAAGCCTTCATTATTTTACCTTGGAGGTAATATTTTCAATGAAACAACCTGCAAGAGACAAGAGCAACGTTTTCCCACTTTCTTCCACTCTTTTCTAGATCTTTTCATCCCATAGAGAACCATGAAGATTTTTTTTTCAATAAATGTTTCCAACAGATGTTTTGAAAAAAAAAATCAGAACTATACAGAGGCCAACAATTTCATTGTAACACATTTACACTGACAGGGGAAATCTTTCTAGCCATTATTTTTACACTGGTAAAATAAAGTCTTACATTTAGACTCCACAGAACCATGAAATAAGATAATTCAGTTTATGCTTGCTTCATGCACTCATCCATATTCTTGTTTTCTTTTATCCTCTTACACAGGGGTGTTTCTCTTAGACATGGCATCTTTGGTAATTTATCCTGATTTTTTCCTGAAAATATTACATTGTTATAATCAAATCCATTTTTCCACTGATTCTTCAAACATATTTCTTCAGGGCATTTAGTACTTTGCTTACACTAAAAGGCTTGCAGAATCTATGCAGTAATTGAAATGGATTCCATTTCCTCAAAGCAGATTCAATACAGTGGCATCACAAGCCAAAGGTTTTGCCACAGTAAAGGCTAATTCTGTCTGGGTAGTGATTTTACTCAAAAGTAAAACAGGAGCAGAAGATTTCTACCATGATCTTTCACCTATCTCAAGACAGATTTTTATCAAGAATCAATTCCTTGGTTCGTCTCTCTGTTGTCAAAGCTGATGGTGAAAAAACTGTAAAAAAACCCAATCTGTAAGCACCAGGGTAATTGAACAAAGCTATCAACAATAAAATCAGTATCTTTACCAAATAGCAACAGTCATGACAGATTGAAAAGTTCAAATCTTTTAACCTGAAGGTCGTAAAAGGCCAGGGCCAAAAGCTAGCCAGACACATTACTTCTTTCCTACAAACAGCCTATTTTTTGAGGGCTTGTTGCTTTCTTTGCTACGATTCCATGAATCTGAGCCCAGCATACTGTGGAAAGCCTTTTTAAGTAGGCATGAAAAACAACATCTTCAGCAACTAGACTGACAGCTGATGACTTTCTGTGAAAAACCACTTAACATACATACATTTCCTATGTTCTATACATATTTTAACAAAAAGTGACCTTCTTATGTTATTTCCTAAGCTTTCGACACATGGTACAAATCACAGCTTTCAGAGCCCAGATTCCCCAGGCAATCCGAACACGCTGCAACAGAATCCGTCATTACATTACCAGCACCACAGATCACGTAACTCATTTTACTTTCAGATAACCAATGCCCAGCTCCTCCTGGAATGGCAAGAGAGCAGCGTTTTCACATTACCTATTTAATACAAGGGCAGCCTCTGATGTAGAGAGCTGTGTAAAGGGAAGGTGGCTAATCTTCAGGTGACACATTCCAGCCCCAGTGTTAACATATGAATATGCAATTCATACAAGAAAGATTCATTACAAGAAAGAATTGTCTTTCTAAAGCTAAATTTCACCTAAAAAAAAAAAAAAAAAAAAAAAAAACCAAAAAAAAACACAACAAACAAACAAGCAAANCAACCCAAAAACAACCCAACACCCTATTTTGGTAATTTAACACTTATTTTTAAACACCAGGTTGACATTGACATGAACAAAAACTAGGCCAGGTTGGATGGGGCTCTGAGCAATCGGGTCTAGGGGAAAGTGTCCCTGCCCATGGCACAGGGGTTGGAACTGGGTGATCTTTAAGGTCCCTTCCAACCCAAGCCTTCTATGGTTTTATGGATTAATCATGAAAATGAAGCAGCAAAGTACAAGAAGAGGCTACATGTAATTGCCTTGGTCTCAGAAGCAAGTTTTGTTCTTAGACTTTCCAGGTCTGCCTGAGTGTTGCATTAGAGGGAAATAAAAGTTAGTGGCTCCAGTTTGGTGAGCTGGATACAGAGAGCCCACTGAACTGAAGAGCAGGCAGCCAGCACAGGTGAAGGCACCATGGTGACGCTGTGTGGCCCCTCTAACAGCTTCACAGGGCGATCACGACAAGTTCCTGACGGCCTGAAGAAGACAAATGTCATGACCATCCTCCAGCAGAACAAGAACCACGGTTTGGGGAGCCACAGGCTCAAAGGGTTGTAGGGAGCAGTTTGACATCTACTGGTGAGCTATCACCAGTGCATTTCTTAGGGGGGTCAACACCAGCCACGATGCTGTGCAGTGCACTTGCTAATGACCAGGAAAATGGGATGTAATCCAACTTCAGCAAGTCTGTGCATGCGTTTCTGTAAATTGGGATAGAATGGTATGCTGGACAGTAGGTCCTACTGTTCAGAGGTTTCTCAGCAAGCTGGAGACATCCATCAAGTAACAGAAACCTCAAGAAATGTGGAGGCAAGGGCTAAAACTTGCACCTAGGACAAAATAACCTCAATGATGTAGAAAAGTAATTATTGTCCTCTATTCAGACTGCACCTGGCACACTGTGCCCAGTTTTGGGCTTCCCAGTGGAAGGAAAGACTTTGACAAATTGGAGCAAATCAAAGAGAAAACCATTAATGGGGCTAGAGGAAAAGGTGCACCAGGACTGGCTTCACACCATGCTTGTTCAGTCTCCAGCTAGGAACATAATGGTCATTCTCAACTACTCAGCACGGAATTACAGGGAATAAGAGTCACAACCTTCTCAGAAGTGCACTACAGAAAGGTGAGAGATAATCAAAAATTGCAGAAAAGGAGCTTTTAACCAGGCAAGGAAAAGTTGCACCAAGAAATCAGTGAAATACTGTCAGAGGCTGCCCAGAGGAGCTGTGGAATCTCCATTCTTGGAGACTTCCAAATTCACCCGGACAAGGCTTTAAGCAACCCAACCAAGGTGACGGGAGCAGATAAAGCCCAAGAATTCCCATCTTGACTAAGACAGTGTATGGCTTTAGAAGAAATAAAATTCTTTGAGAACAATCCTCTGAATTGCAGATATATAAGTACCTTATTTATGACAATTTCTGCCTTAGCACCTCATTTTATTGGAATGCTCTTCCCAAAAATAACAACATGCATTTCACACTTGAAGTTTCAAGCAGTCTCTCCTTCTGTAGCCTTTAAATGAAGATCTTAAACACTGCTGGTAATTCAAATATTCAAAGCCTAAAAGCAAGAGGTTTAAACAAACCAGATAGTATTTATACCACTGATGTGTACTACCAAATAAATGTCTGAATATTTAATAATAAGCAATAAGCCTTATTTCTTTCATGCCCTCCTCCCAACAAAACACACAAGATTGATTCATGAATTTCTGACATCTCTTAACAACTCTGTACTACAAGATACTTCAAATATAAACACAGCTCTTGACAATCTTGTCCTCATTTCCGAGGGCACCAGGATAAAGCAAAGTTCTGGGCCTTATTCAAGCAGCTCTAAACAAATGAATTCTTAAGCAACCCAAGACTTGTCACCGTGTAGTAAGCAAACACTGATGTGTAAAAATTACCCCAGCTACAACTGCTTCCTTGTACAGGAAAACCTAATGAGCATCCTCATGTTGTGCATTCAGTAGAGACATCTATTATAATGTGTAAAACAAAGGAATACTTAATTTCCACTTAAATGCCTCTCTACAGTAGAGCTCTACTCTCCTCTTTGAGCACAGGTTTCCACATAGAAATTTCACAAATCAAGGAGAGGTTATCATCATCAAGTTGACACAATCTGGAAGCATTCTGCTTTCACTTCAATTATGGGTTATTTACATTTGCCATTGAATGCAGTCAAAGTTACCACCTATACTGAAATATGAATTCAATTTTCATGCCAAACTACTGCATTTACTCACTGAACAGCACATTTTTCTTGCACTCTTCTCTTCTTTGATCCAAATTACTTTTTGGCAAGGCTAAGTCAGTCTTAATTTGAGTAACTCTGATTTCTTTCCCACGTCATTTTATCTCTCAATACCGCTTTTTAAACTACTATTTTTTTCACTCCGCCTATATCCTACATATTAGTAATATCCTTCCTGAAGCGGCTACTCATACAGCTACTTCAGCAGCTCTTCTTCCAAGTCTGACTGCAAGTCAGTCAAGATTTTAACCTCTAACTTGAAGAAATTCCTTATTCCAACTCATGCACTACCCCCCAAATTCCTCACTTCTCCCAGCAATTCTTACTAATACACTTCCCTCAAAGTACTAAGGCTTGTCATTAAAATCTAGTCCCTTAGGTATAATCTCAATTGCATACACTCTTCTATCAAATGAAGCCTAAATTAACCTATAATCATTCCAACCTGTGATCAGTTTTTCCCCTGAATATCCTTCATACAATGCTATTTAACAGTAACTAACAGTAAAAAATTTTGCACTTCCCAAAGTCTGAAGCTTGACTTCATCAGTTAATGACTTCGATAATAACAAGGTGGTAAAGATCATATGGTCTAAAAATTCTACCAGTATTTTTATATTTATTTATAAGTGAAATCCTTTTTCTGGAGCTGGCAAAGGGATTCAGAGGCATCTGTCCTGTCATGTGTGTGCTACTGTAATTCTAACAGAAGGGACAGGTTACTTGTACACTAATGAGGCTACAAGCAAAAGGCTTGAAGTGCTCTCCTCTTCCTCTCCAGACTAGCAGGAAAAGAACAGCACAAGGAGAAATACGAAAATCAATGCTAGAATTCATTGCGAAAGTATTTTGAGACTCAGTGACCCACTTTTAACTTTGAGCACCAATAGACGACTGCAGTAACTAATTCAATCTAGTTAATAATTAACATTAACGTTTGTGCATTCATTACATCTAACGTTCTGTCCTAGAAAATTGGATGATCTAGATGCACCACTGAGTAGAAGCTGTTTGATTTTCCCACAACGTCAGCTATTTCAAACATCTCTTGCAATAAAAATTAAGCAGCTAGAGTGCAGTGGCAGTAAGCACACAGCCCTTGAACAGAAGTGTATCAACGCAGATGTCTGCTTGAAACACTTGTTTGGAGGGGTTTTACCCATGCAGAGCAGCCAGCACAAATAGACATTTGCATTGTCATCTCAATGAGTAAAAACTAAAACTATTTCTCAACATATCTCGCCTTTCTGAAATAGGTCTACCATCAAAATTCTACCAAAGTGGTTACACAGTGAAAAGAAGAAACAGCAGTCTCTCCAGAGCAGACAACACCCACACGGAAGAAAAGAATAAATTATTATGCAAGGTCATAAAAGTTACTATACTGATCAACATCTTTATCATGAATTACACACTGGTTTTTCTCCTAGAGAGCAGCTCTTCTAGTATTTCAAACTTCTTGGCAAAGTAAAATTATTGCTTAAGACTGCAATACTTTGTTTCCCCCATTTTAGGATGCTTTGCTTGTTAGCTTCTTAAATGTTGTCAGTGAGATCTGCCTTCACACCAGAAAAACAGTTACCAAGTTAAACAGTGAGAAACTGTGTTTGCCTTGCTTTCCAGGTCCCAATTCCTAAGCGATTCAGCTGTCTCTCCAGTTGTTCTCTTTGCTTTGCAAATGCTCGTGTTTAGAGACATAACTTCGATTTTAAGACTCGAAAGGCAACTCTGTTTCACATTTACTTTAATCTTAAATGTGTGTCCCAGAGGAAAACAGGACAATTTGTTAATCAGTTAAACAGTAGGATCTACAGTAACAGGGACATATCCATGTTCTGTTCCATTAAAACACCACCTACCTCTACCCCAAAGTTTTAGAACAAATTGCATCACATCTACTGGTGACAGCAAAAGGAGATTGTATTTCCCAAGAGTCCTCTCATTTCAAACTTTCCCAGACACGAAAAATCACACTTTCAAGTCTATCTGCATGAACAAATACAAAAAATTATTCAGCAAATCCAAAACTCTGCATGTGAATTGGTATCTGTACTTGGGCACAAGACTTGACTCCAGAACAGCCAAAATCTGATTAAAACATCACTCACAGAAGAAAAAAGTCTACAGATTTTTATACTTGCATATGTTATATTGTACACATAATGCATTATATTAAAAAATTCCACTGTGTAAGTCCTCTATACCCAATGGTATTACCAGGCCGGGAAGTCCCTTAAAGTTCTGATAAAAATATTTTTTTTCTTTTAGGGCAAGGACAAAGTAGTTACTGGCTTCCTTTACTAGAAAAACAGGAAAATAAAGTTTCAAAATAGCAATTAGATCCAAAAGAATCCCTTATCTAGCAAGAGTGCATTTATTACATTACTATCAAAACTGGAAGATATGTTTAGGCACTTTCTTCTAATATTAGTTAGAATTGGATGTCAGCTATTCTATTTCCTTCTTTTCAAGGAGCATAACTCACTACATCTTATCTCACACTGAGAGCCCAGTATTTAAACTGAAAATACTACTACTTTGTACTTAATTTTACTGCTTATCTTTTCTTCCCCAAGTTTATTCAGTGAATCATTACATATAAGGAAGTAATTCTCATCAAACTGAAATTAGAAATCCAATGTAGAAAGTAGGAATACAAACAGCCCAAAGAGAACTCTAGCCAGTTAAGGCTTTTATTCTGTGGTTTTAAGTATTAAAAATACATCAAAGGAATAAAAAGGTGGAGGCCAATAGTAACCACTACACTTTCCAAACGAAAAAAGGACTAGCAAACTCCAGCAGGGAAAAGAGTATTTAAAAGTAAAGTTTTATATTCATCGATCATTTGCACTAATAAATTATTTAGAGGAGTAACTATAACGCAAAGGTGAGCTGAAGAACAATTCTGCTCACACTAGAAAATTAAGACTCCTTATCAGCATATCCATTGTTTAGGTTTGTGCTAGCTGCAAGTGCCAGAAAGCTTTATCTGAACAGGGATTTTCACTAGTTCAGCTAATCCAGCGGTAATTATCGGAAAACGCTATTTTAACGCATAAAGGCAGCACAATCCAGCTGGCATCCCAGGGGCCTCTCCCATTGTACAAGATGGCTGTTGCCGGGCTCCACATGGAACGTGCCTTTCGCTGCTCTAGAGCAACGCTCCAACCGCTCTGTTATCTTCCCTCTCCAGCTCCAGCTTCATTTTAGAAGCCACCTTTCCCAGGCAATCTTGCCTTATTTTAACCAGCATTTTAGGATGTTACTGTCTCCCGTAGTCATTTCAGCGCTAAGGTATCTTAAGCTCCGTGTCAGAGAACATCTGACTGCTATTTACAGCCCTTACTACTAGGCTGGGTTTTTCCAGTGTCACAACACCCTTTTAACAGCTACGCTCGGAGGTTCAACCTTTAAACCACACAGGGAGTGTTCTGCATCTTCCCTCTTAACAGAAGCTTTGGGAATCCTACTCTCTAACCAGGGCCTCCAGGTCTGCTTGCAAACAAGGAGTTTTGAGGCAGTTTGGGTGGGGGTTTTTTTTGGTTTGTTTGGTTTGGGTTTTTCTGGTGTGTTGATGGGAATTTTTTTGTTTTTGAATTCAAGAATACTTCTGTGCTGTAGCACACACATCAGTTTGGTAACACCAGATACACACTTAACAAGATTTAGTTCTCTTCAGTTGTTACCTGGCTCACAAAACCCCTCTTTTAGGCAAGTGATACACAAGACAAGGGGATTAACACCATACAGCATTTTCAGACTAGCTACGCGTTCATATTCTGGAATATATTATGCGATCAGCTGCTAACCTGAGGTAAGCAAACAGACTGCACTACCAACCCTAAATAGGTATTTTGCAGGGAGACAGAGAGAAAAGAGTAGTTTTGTTAGCAGCTTTATACCATGTGTGGTCATATGCTAAAACCACAGTTCAGTTAGCTGGTCCTTGATACAGTCTAATCCAGTTTCCATTTCTGCGTATCCAATTGCCCAAATTCGTTTCTTAAAAAGCAGGTGATGAAATGTAACGATAAAATTTGGTTAATGTAATGTGACACAAAGTCAACAGAACTTAATTAACACACCTCTGTGCATAAAACGAACAGGTAATGTTCCAGAAAACACAACTTTATTACAGACTGCAGAAAATTATATACTTTCAACTTTTTTCTCTTGTGACCTTTTTCCTCCTCTACATCAGCATATTAGTTGTGGGGGTTGTTTTGTTTATAGAGTTTATCTTTAAAAGCAAAAAGGTAAACTGCTTGTTCTCCCTCCTCCCATGCACAAAGAACAGCATTCACTGCCTCTATGAAGTACCTAAGGGCTGTGAGTCATTTGTTTTGGAAAAAAGCTCCCAAAGGCTATCAAGCAAGACTGTTGAGATAAAGCCTTTCAAGACTTACATCAGGGTTTCCCAGACACTACGTGTACCAGTAAGTGCAGACTAATCATATTTTGTCAGACTGCACACTACTTCTGAATCCATCTACCAGCATGCCAGCGAGGATAATGTAACCAAAAACTATTAGAAGCACATGCTTCTCCATGTAAGAGTCCTTCTGCTTCTGCATCCTCGTGCAAGTCGCTTCAGAAGCGCTTCGGGGCTTTTTACAAAACTGAGACAAATGGACTCACGGAAAGCAAAACCAAGCAGGGGGGACTCGAGGTCCCGATTGCCAGCAACGAGTGAACAAAGCAGAAAGCTGCAGAAAGGCTGCTCCAGGCCAAAGGAGAAAAGAAGTCCCAGCAAACTGGTTAGCTACCCCATCAGCACAATGCTCTGAATTAGCCAAAGCTCTGGTTTGGTTTAGAAACTTTTATTCCAGGCATCTAAGGCTGCCAGCAACCTAGGCAGTCTAATCAAATCCAGGCCTTGTTAAAAGCAGTAGTTTGGATGTCAGTAGCTGTTTTCCTTATGGTGCTGGGTCAGACCTACAGCAGCATTTGCACTCAAAGCAGGACAGAGGTTATTTAAATCCAGCTATGGCAACACATCTCCCTCCACCAGCTGGGACATCAGGCACTGTTTTTCAACAGCTAATATCTGCTAAATTAAGTGGACACACACAGATGTCCATAGGAGCAAGATTTCTGAAAAAAATAACCCTAAACCAACACAAAAGCACAGGCATTTTGAAGAAAATATTCAAATGAAAAAATACAATAACAAGCACCAGCATGCAGTCTTACCTCTTCCTGCCTAACAATGGCCAGAAAAGTAGCCAACATATTATAAGGGAGCATTCAAAACAAACTGAAAAGTCTGGGAACAGACCAAATACTATTCATAATTCCTCACAAAACACAGCATACAAGTGGGACCCACCATGAGCACCTGTGTTTCCTTCACCTCAACAGCTAAAGAAACAATTAGAAAAGCCTTCAAAGGGGTGAAGCAGCACCCTGAGCCACCTAAAGCTACTGTTGCATCAGGTAAAGACATTCGGTTTATGGAACAGCCTCATGAAAAAACAATCATGTCTTTTATAGAGCAGTGGAAGGCCATAGGGAATACCTTTATACAAATTTTTTAAAAAGGAATTGTACAAAATACACACGTATAAAACAATTTCTTCAGCTCCATTAAGTAAGCAGCATTCACACTGCAAGATCTAGTGGTATTAACAATGGCATGGCCAAAACAATCCAAATAGTATCATTACTGCCAAGAGCAGGGACTTCCTGTTGAGAGGCAAATCTACCTCCAAGTATGAGAACCATGCTCATAAAAACTAAGATTCCCAGATACCTGCAGAATGTAAGATTTACCACTTTATAACCTTTTCTGTGACAAATCCATTGATAAGTAGCTTGTCATGAAATAGTGTATGTGGGGAAAAAAGAAGCTGTAACTACTAGTGGTCATTTGGGAACTGTTTGTAGTTATCTGGCTCAGGTAACGTGGGCACAAATAAGACTGTAGGCAAAGTACCACCTTCCTACCAGGAAGGACAAAAGATCACACAGAAGTGACAGGCACTGTCTTTCACCATTACCCAACTTATTTAGGGCAGGGGGGAAGCACTGCATGCAAAGTATATGGTACTGACATCTATCCATATAACGTAAAATCTAAAGCGTAAGGAAAAAGTAACTTCAATTAGCTTTCTTCAAACGTGAGCACAAAGTAGCACACTTTGGACTACAGCAGACATACAAATTGGGAAAACACTTGGCAAGGCAGAACTGCATCAAAAAAAGACACGGGAGTTACAAAGTTACAAAATAAAAGAGCAAGCCATACAACACCAAGGAGAAAAAACTGGCGATGTACTAACAACATCCTCCATAAACAAGAATAACAGGAAAATTCCCCTAACAGTAATGGTAGTGAAATCCTAGAACAGACTATGTAGAAATATTGTGAAATCTCACGGAAGATTCTGAAAAAGTTGTGTATGTCAAGGTAAGTTTACTGGATTCTTTACTCTCAAGTTGCTATTTTTGGAGCATCCCTGTGCTCAGGCAGCCCTTGACTTCACAGCCAGCAGAGCGTACTTGCAGGCAGAAGGTGCCAGCACCCCTTTCTGACACTGCTGCGGGGAGGGACAGACCCCCAGCACACGAAACCCCCCAGGCAGTGACAAAATTCCTCCCCCCAGCAGCTCTGGATCACAGGTATCCATCACGGGTGACCCCTGTCACAGGAGAGACCAGCGCTGGCTCTGTGCAGAACAAGGTCAAGATCCAGCAGCAGAGTTACAAAATGTATTGCAGCGCTTAGGTGCTGTTTTTATCACTGGCAGAGCAGCAGGAGGCTGTCTCAGAAGGTACAGAGTAAGAATCAATCAGCCAAATGAATCTGGCTCAGATGTTCCCAGACCGTGGCTCCGCTCCCATGTCTGAGAAACACCCAAGGAGCATGCATAACTTTATTAGGATCTGGAGCTACAGCTCAACTAATTTGCAATTACGGCACCAGCTGGTGGCCCAAAGCACCGTGCTGTGTCATTTGAGCTTCTCAATATCTGTGGCAGTAAAAAAACCCGATGCCTACAGTATCCCAACTCCCTTTAACAAAATTCGAGAGACAAAGTTATATGTAGGGAATCAGCTGAGCAAGGATCTAAACACTCACTTATGATAGTTTAGGAAATGAGAAGTCTTCCCTGGATTCAGAACATCTCATCCACATAAGTGAGACACAGCTCAGCAGTGTTCTTACTGGGTTTTTTTTCCGCACTTCTCCAAGTGATTTGTATTTTGACTTATCTGCCCAGGATAAACAGTCCCTCAAACGCAGCAGTTTGAGGGAAACGATACTGGTAAATTATGAGCAGGCATCTGATTAATTCCGAGTCCCAAGATAATAGATTACAGAACAAGCTCTTCATGGTTAGACAGAACGTTCTGCTTTCTTACACGTGCAACTTCCACAAGATACACAAAGACTTTCAGGTTGCTGACAAAGGGAACAAACAACCCCTTCCCACCAAAAAAGAGGGCAGTACTTGCATAATAATGATTCTAACTCAGTGTTTCCCATACACTGGCAGAGACACTAAATAGTCTGTTTTCAAGCTCAAAAAGCAGCATTTGTCCTAAATATTTCAGACAAAGTATAAGAGACAAATATTCCAAGTTTCAAATATTACACACGGCAGCTCATGCAGAGAGAACTTTTTGGGCAGGGGGGAAGAAACAAAACAGAAGTTCTTCCTTTACCATCACAGGAGTCATTTACCATTCTGAGAACCAGAAACCTGGTCCCCATAAACGATGAGTGACTGTGAAAAGTAAGGCTGAATAATCAACATCAAGTGTTATCTGTTTTTATCATTTCTGGAACCCATTAGCCTTTAGCAATAACTTTCCTTAAAATGAAACAAAATGAAACCAATGAATCCCTAAATGAAACCAAATTAATCCCTAAACAGTCTAGAAACAGACTCCTAGTTGCAGTTCCCAACAATTTTTAATAAAGTAAGATCATCATTTTGTTTTTAGTATTATTCTATTTAAGTTTCAGTGGTTTCAATTATTTAAGTGCCTGGTGAAACTCATTCCACTGTGGTTACTCAAATGGTATTTGTTCCAGCTGATAAGAATATGCTAATTTTTTTGTCAAACGGCCTGGATCTTTATCTGCTTCTTTTAAAAATTCTGGATTACAGATGGTTTTAAGAAAGTCCCAAGCACGTACAGCTTCTCTTCAAGTATTGTGCCCTGTCAGCTTTGCTATCTGGAGCATCTCCCTTACGAGGAAAGGTTGAGGGATCGGGGCCTGCTCGGCCTCGAGAAGAGGCAACAGAGAGGGGACCTCATCAGTGTCTGTCAGTATCTGCCAGAAGGGGTCAGAGGATGGACCAGGCTCTGCTCGGTGGTGCCAAGCAGTAGGACAGGAGGGAATGGGCAGAAACTGATGCACAGGCAGTTCCACCTGAATACGAGGAAAAACTTCTGTGCAGTCACCACGCACTGGAAGAGGTTGCCCAGAGAGGTTGTGAAGTCTCCCTCACTGGGGACATTCCAGAACCATCTGGACACAATCCTGTGCCATGTGTGCTCTGGGATGACCCTGCCTGAGCAGGGAGGCTGGACCAGATGACTCACTGCGGTCCCTTCCAGCCTGACCCATGCTGTGAAAACATTCTGGTGCACCCAAGCTGTTCTAGGAACCCAGGGATGTCAGCCACCACAAACATCTGCAAGTGCCTGGTAATTCCAACTATGGCAAGTTGTGTCTGTTCACCACCTCCAGACATGCATTAGCTTCTCAGATGCTGCAGTCCAAATTTAAGCCTAATTTAACTTCAGTTATCAACCACTTCAGATGCTTATCCTCCAGCTGCTACTACTTCTGCCCAGAGCATTAAGTGACAACAAATGCCCGAGCCGTCAATCTTACCGATGTCCCTGAGAAACCTGGTATCAGTTGTCCTGTGTAATTCTGGTGTCTGGATAAATTCTAACACCTTGGGACAACTATGATAATTAGAGTCAAACAACTGACCACTGAAGGCTGAACGACTATTAAACCACTCTTCCTAAAAAAAGGAGCTTGAGAATTTTGGGCCTGTGGTATTTGGTGTTGGTTCTGAAATCAGCTTTTGCTCTCCAGAGGTCCAGCCTCTGTGAGTGGCCTTTCATGCCAGGTACATAAATACGTATAAAGGATGAAGAGGAGATACTGAACCTTCTCTTCTGCTTTTTGTAACAGAATGGTCTGAATCTGTCTGCAAAAAAAACAGAGAGGAAAATTGTGTAGGAAAGTTTGCATGGATGTTCTCTGTGCTAGAATTAGGTCGGTGCTACCCATGCTCCCCTTTCACATACAAAGTGACATTTTTAGAAATACTGGCTAATGGAAGCTTAGAGTTAAAACTTGCATATATCAGCTAATTTATATTTTTGAAAGTTTTGACTTCAGCATATATGGAGAGGCTATACTTTTAACAAACTGAATTTTAAAAAAAACCTGTTAGACGGTACACAAGGTCTGTTTGCAGAATGACTGCACAAATTCCTGCTCTGTGCATGCCATTTGACTCAAAGTGCAATCCCAAAGACAACAGGTCCCTGTTTTTCACATACCAATTGTTGGCTTGAATCAGTGAATTCATTGTCTGAGTCTGCATGACCACAGCTGTAATGTAATTTAAATAAAGTTCTCGTTCCCCAAACTTTTAAAAGTACCTCAAATACTTTCCGGTATCATAACATCACATATTATTCTAAAGCAGTCTCCTGACTCGAAAACTATGTAACTTTGGGAGGAAACAGAAACCACCCTACAAAGCCCCACATGCTTGATTCTGAGGCTGTTTAAAAGAGCTTTCCATCAAGTCCTACACCCTGGAGATTTGCACTCGGTTTCTGAAGATTCTTCAGGACCAGAAGCCAAAGCACTGACTTCTCCCACATTTCAGGTAGTGCCTGCTGAAACAGTGGCTTATTGCAGAACCTGCCAGGGCCTCTCCTGGCAGCCAGGTAAGCCCCAGGGTGTGGCACAGCACCCGGGACAAAAAGCTCCCTCCAGATCCTTCTCCTGATAGTTGATAACAAGTTGATAACAAGCCTGCTGGATGCTTACAAAGGAGAACTGCAATACACCAGCCCTTCCTCTGAAGAGAAAGCCGTAACATTAAATTAATACATCCTGTAGTACTGGTACTGTATTCTAGGTTTAGTTTACTTGATGCAGCCTAGATTTAACTCCCACAAAATCTCTGTGCTGACATTTAACTAACAATCCCATCCCATCATTTCGATTTTCATTGGAAATACCTTTCTTCTTGCTTAACACTTTTTGTTCAGTTTTCTTTGCTGTACACGGTGTAGAATCCCAACAGCCAAAAATGCTGTTCTGTGCAAAATTTATGCTGCAATGACACCCAGAATCATGTCTACCCTTCATCAATATTCAATTTTGGATACTCCAGTGATAAAACTTAAACCAAGCAATTCAGTTATAATACCAAGTGCCTATAAGACAGCATTTCATTATCAATTTGCTGTCACTACAATCTGAGTAGGAATCCAAATTTATTGCAGTATCTTCGGATTTTAATCTAGGTTATGGTATTACCCACCTATAAAAGCAATTAGCAGAAAAAATACTCATTTATTAAAAGACCCCAAACAAACACTGAACACCCTTTCAGTCAGACTTCCATTTCCCAGGACAAAAAAAAAAAAAAAAGAAGTGAAAATAAGTTATGTTTAAAACACCTAAATACACTGTGATTTTTGCAGCTAGCTGTCAGCAACAATACTGCAGAGAAACAAAATAGTTAAATACAAAGTTGGGCCCCTTAAGTGGATCAGAGAGGCAATGAATTAAGTTCACAATTGCTTTTAAAAGAAACACAAGGCAGAGGTTTTCTGTATTAAAAGAGTTATCCACCTTAAAATGGGAGCTCTGTGTAAGTTATTTGTAAAGGCATCTCACTGTGGTCAGCAAATATCCTCACTACGTGTTACCCCCATGTAATTCCAACATAGAAGACAAGTAAGGCCTTTCCTGCATCATTCACTGTTCTGTTTTACAATCCAAAATAACCTAATTTGGCCTAAATTACATAACCTCTGCTCCTTTCAATGGGAGCTTTACAACCGTAAATAAAGACAGCTTTTGGTCCTGACATGGAAACATAATTGAATTTTGAATTAACTAGAACACAACCACATTTTCTTATACACAGCTACATTCCCTCTTTACAGCCAGCATCTGTCAGGCAAAAAAATAAGAATTCTGCTGTAACTAACTGTACTTTCTGGGTGTACACTACCTGTGAACTTTTTGAAACAGCATTTCAGATCCCCCAGAACAAATCAGGAACCCATCAGTTTCTTCCCTGTATTTTAACATTAGACTGTTAACGTCTTCAATATCCAAAGCCCACAAAATTTCCACCTTTCATCACTGAAGAATTACTGCTACTCCTGTTCATGACAGCTGAGGATATAAGAGAGATCAAGCCCAAAACCTTCATTAGCGTCAGATTAAGACTTAAAACATCCAGGAATGCTATGAGAAAATTCCTAGAGTAATCCCAGCGTTCACCATACACAGACTATGCCAATCCACAAATATAAGCAGCAAGAATGCAATGGCTGGCATACAACTTAAAGAGGAGTAAATTCAAGCGTTTCACTTGACTTTAACCATATTATAGATGCTGGGTTTTTTTCAGTCAGTGTCTCTCTTACACTAAAAACTCAACTGTCAAGTAAAACGCTTCTATCAAAGTCACAGTATATGGAGTGCTGCCACCATAACTATCTGCTGAGGTCATCACACTTCAGTTTTACAACTCTCAAATCAAGGAGATAAAGGGAAGGCAGGTTAAAGAGCCAACTGATACTAGTACACCATAAAGATCTACTGACTTTTCTCCTGCCATACAAGGGTTCTGTGAATTTAAAGTTTAAGGACTTAGTACTCACATTACTGCATTACAGGTTCCAAGCTTGCAAATTTAATATTCCTCTGTGTCACAGAATTTCTATTCAGTTTTCTGTGTTTTGTTCTAAACACAGCTACCTAGGCATAGCTAAAAAAAAAGGGGAAGGGAAAAGAAAAACAAGCAAAACTGACCTGTAACCTGAGTAATGAACCAGGTGCAGCAGCAGGACAGTGACCTGATGCAAGAGCTGCAAGGAATAGCTGCAGGAAAGCCCTGTTCTTGCACAGTGTAAACCACACACAGGAGCTGCGCAAGTTTCAAGCTCTTCCCTCCAGCCATAAAAATTACGCAACATGTACTGCCTCTGTGCTAGACACACAAAGAACACTTTTATAGAAACGGTGCCATAAAAATATTACAGACTGCTAGAGCAATCACCAAAGTAACCTGTCAAAAAATTGTCAAAATGTTTAGAAAGATCTTCCCTTACTAGTGCAGACCTTTATTTGCTAGAAGGAATAAATTGGAAGGTGCCATTTGGATACCCTAAACTCCTTCATCTGCATATCCACTTAATCCACACTGAGGAAAATTAACAATGCCCTTTTGATCTTAGAGTAGCACAAGCAACATGACTGCTCCCCCTTTTCATTTTACTTGCAAAGAAATATATTCACTATACTGCACTGCGTATCATAAACCAGGCTACTTAACAGAAGCAGAACTCACAATGATGGGGCAAAGCGAAGCAGTTGCAAACCTGAATTTTTGACTTCACTTCATATAAATAAATCCCTACCACCCTAAAGGTTAAAAAGTTACATACAAAGATAGTGAATTTCTGGACTTTGTTTCTACAGGAAGTCATGGAGGGTGATAAGATCAGCAAGCTACAAAGGAATTAGAAGAATTCATGGGTAACAGGTTCTTAAAAAAAATAATAAAAGGAATCTGTAGGCATGTTTCAAAACACCTCAAAACAGACAACAGATTCTAGGGCGCTGGCAGAGGGAGAGGAAAAGACATCCCTGAGGGGCTGCTGGCAATTTCTTCCAAGCAGCTTCTCCTATTGCTACTCTCCAGGACAGCGTATGGGACTATGCTGACCAGTGGTCTGCCCCAGTAGGGCACTTCTCCAGTTCTAATGCTACTCTAATATTAAAATTTCTGTAGTTCACACAAGACCTAACTCTTTCCATAGGCAGGGAATCCTAGAACCCTGATATCTGTCTTGTTTAAATTACACATCCTGTTTTCTTTGTTTTGTTATCAGGGCAGTTAAATCTAAGATAGGAAGCAAAGTCTTTTAGATAAAAAGTCATTTTCTATTGTTTTAAGTAGTCAGAAGGAAGTCCCAGTTTAAATAAACAGCCACTCTGCCCAGGGATCACCACTGGGGAAATGCTGGCAAGCTTCCTTTTTTAATCTGACATTAATTTTAGATGTAACAGCTTTCAAACCTATTTGCATTATTTCATAAGCAATCTACTGCTACACTACTTATGATATATTTTTATCTAAAATTTCATAACAAACCAATCAACCTAAATCCAGTCCCTACAAGCCCTGTTCTCTGGTTATCAGGTAACACCAGAAAAGCACTGCTCCACGCCCCTCTAAGAGCAGGCTATCAGATGTAAGGGAATTTAGAAAGCACAAGGCAGAGTAAGACTGAATTTGAGACAACTAACAGATCTGTGCGCTCTGTGATGAAACTGCGATGGGTTCAACAGCCAAATTTTATGCTGAAGAGAAAATAAAAGAAAAAAAGAAAAGATGATGATTTCTTCTGCTACAGGCAGCAGCAAAGAAGCACGTGTATGTGTGCTAGGGAGGCTGGTGTGTTTACAGGCTAGATGTGAATGTTGCCCTCATTACTATCACACACACAGCGTTTAATCTCTGTGGTAAGGAATTATCCAGGAAAAGCGCTTAGACTTCCAAGAGACACTAAACCCAACAGGAAAGCTGAACACAGCGAACTTTACAGGCTTGCAGAGAGACACTGCCTGCAGTCCTCTGAAGAATTTTAAAGCAATCCCAACCACATAAGTTATGATCTCCCACATCTCAGCTCCCCCACGGCTACCAAAAGGATGGGAAGTTTGCCAGTCCTATCACCTTTAACTACTCAGGACCGATACAGCAGTGTCTGGCCAGACCTGCTGCAATGTCAAAAGAGAAAAACAACTCCTGCTCCTGCTTCAGCTGGAGAGCTAACAATAGATGCAGTGCATTCCACGGATCAAATAGAGCTGCAAATAATCCCAGCATTTTTTGCTGTGGTCACACGGAGTACATAAGCTGTCACTGAAGTTCTCCCCAAACTGGGGAAATACTGGGGCAAGTCTTGGAGCTTCTGTAGCCTGCTGCCACTTTTTTTAATGGCTTTTTTACACTATTATCTCTGAAGATGAGCAAACGGATTCTCAAGTGGTTTGAGCTGACCAAGCTTTGCCTAAACCATAGAGCAAGACATTCTAAAGCTAGGAAACAAAAACTCTCATTTTAAGACAATAACCTGTTTTTGCAAACAAGGCATATAAAGGATTTTTTTAAATGAAAACTAAATTTAGGATTGATATTCAGTTGCAGCTTGTCCAGTTAATCCCAATTGCAGAAAAAAAAAAAAATCTAAGATCTCTAGAGGAATAAAATGGTTTTTAAATAGTTTTAATTGGCATTAAAATAATCGTTCTATTAACTTCAGAATTTTTAATAAAAGAACAGCAGAAAAGCAGATAACCATTTCCGACAAAAATTCTGCTTCTAATTTCTACAAAGCTTACAATGGAAGTACGATTTTAGCAAGTGCTAGACATCACTCATCAGCATTTAGTGAAGCTTAGACAAAGCACTGATCAGATAAGCTTCATAACAACATTTATTTTGACCAAGCATAATTAAGTTCCAAATCCTTGAGCTAATTTATTGGTAAAACACAGAAAACAAGGAGGATGGCTACATGCGTTACACAAGCTTGTAAAAAACCACTACCAATCAAGTCCTCGTCACCCTATTACATTTTTCGGTAGCAGCTCCACAACTGCTGGGCTATGAACCCAAGCTGTCAAGATGGCCTCGTGGATGTTCTCCCAATCATCCCACCAAGAGGTATCTGTAACCCTACAGTAATCACCTGGAAAGCATCCTTGGCAGAAAGCTGACAGAAGGATGCTCACTGCCAAATGAACATTTGTTTCGTTAAGAATACCCCTGAGAGAGGTTTAAAATGCAAGTGCCTGTTCCAGGTTTTCACTCGTGCCTTTGCTGGCCCCACTAGCGGAGATGTGCAGGTGGGAGCAAAAGGCAGCGCTTGTTTTTGAAAGGCACGCGATGCTCCTGATAGGAAAAATGGCCACATACCTCACACCTCCGGATTTTACTTAGAACAGTAAGCTAAGCTCTCTCTGTACATGGAATTTGCTGGATAAAAAGCTTGGGGACTCTCCCCATTCCCGTTCCTCTTCCGACCTGTTCTTCCATACTATCTATGGAGCGTTTTAAGCCGAGCAACCAGCATGAAGTTACTCACTTAAACCTAAAGACACTCGGCAGTGTACAGGAGATGAAAGGAATTCCACGGAAAGACCACAACTACAAATAGTAGCTTGTTGCAAAGCAAAAGGAAAGCAAAACGAAATGATTCTCGTTTTCAAGCTGTTTTGCAGACAGAAGTGGTAATATTGTCACTTTTTAATAAAAATTCAAGTAGTTTCAAATAGAAGCAAATAATCCATGATTACCAGTTTAAAAGCTTATCCCCTAAGTGTACCAAGTAGCTACACAGAAAATTAGTATTTGATAATACAGTCTAGCAGTATTTCCAACGCTTTCAGACTATTATGAAACACAAATAAGCCGTGTACAAAGGAAGCAAACCACCTGTCTCTTCAGGTAGTATTTTTGCTAGGTGCAGAAGCCAGGAGTACTGCTCATTACATCTCAGTGAAACTATCTCTCATGGTACAAAGGTTCTTCAATCAGAGATTTCTTTTCAAGTAAAGCATTTTGTTTTAAAAAATTATTAATACTTATAAACTTTATACTGTAGAAGAACACACTGTAAGTCACAAAACACTCTCTAATGCATTAAACTTCCTTGAAGGTTTCTAAACTATGCAGATTCCTGTTATGACAATATACCTCATTCTGAAAACACGGAATTTCTGCTGAAAGTCAGAGCAAGTTTAAGATTCAGTATAGAACTCTGCTACAATCCACTGCAGCAAACAACAGCCTGGGCAAGACTGAAAAGATTTTAAGCAGGTGCCTGCAACACACTGCTACCACAGTAAGGGAATGAAATCTGAAGCACAGTGCAGTTGTGTAACTACAGCAAGATGAGTTTACGGTAAAAAGAGGGTTATTCCTGCAACCTCCTCCCCTCTTTCAGGCTATCATCAGTAGGCTGTAGCCCAACATCTTACCCCATAAACTGGTCCACCCTGCTTGGGTCCCAAGAGGGTAATCGTTCCAAAGGCGATCTCTGAGCATTACCAGGGGAGCTCACACCATTCTCATTCTTTATGCTTTAGTGTTTTCTCTGCAGTACTATCAGTGATACCAGCAACAGATTGCTCCACACTGCTTTTTACAAATCTCATGTTCTCAACTGCATAAAAATTTGCAAGCTTCAACCTCGACAGATGACTTTTTTTGTGTAATTTGCGTCTGCATTTACTACGTACCTTCTCCCCATGGCAAACCCTGAATGTCACAGCTACAAGCCTCAGTTTTCAGGAGACTGCAGTTGTTTGGCTTACACTGAAGAGATACAATTCCAAGATGAGAAACTCAGCAAAATTTTCCACAAAACTACTATATTTCAGCTGGTGTTCAGAACCTCAGCTCATGAAGGGATGTCAGTCAGGTTTGCAGAAGCCCATGGCCCAGTGTTACACCCAGAGCAGATGTGAGGTTGTGAATGGGGAAGGAAGTAGGCTCTCAAGTTATCTATAAAGAACCTATGTTTAACTTCAATCCCAAAAAAACCACCAGCACAATCTATTAGTAAAAACCTGCTAAAAGATAACAAACGCATCTTCAACGCCACTTATGAACTAATGATGTCAAATAAGTTTAATTTCTTCCAGTTCTTCTGGAGTCCTACACTAATTACCATAGAGGGCAGATGCTGTCGTATGACTTTGTTCTTGTCAGCATTCACAGGGCATTTTTGTAAGAGATGTATACACAAAATCACTGTAAGGAGAGCAGAAAGGAGTTTTGAAAACCTTATTCAGACACCAGATGCTACACTCAGAGAAAATGTATCAAGTGCAGCTTTGCAATGCCTGTGCTGCAGCAGAACCATAAAGAGATGGAAGAGTATGGTTGCTGTCAGAGAGGACAGGAGCCCAGAAGAAGATGCAAGCAGGGTGAGAATTCTGAATAATACTGGCATACTGGAAGAGTGACTGAAAAAACAAGTTCAGGTCTACATTTAGATGCATCCCAGTGCACAGATGCAGATCAGTAAATGACAGACTGGACAACAGTCAGCCTTAGCTTCCAAATTAGGTGGACCAAGTGGAGAGTAACAACTGGCAGGAGGTCTTAAAAACAGACCACAATGAGACATCAATGAAATTGGTGAGCCTAATCTTGAAAAGACTCAGGAGAAACACAAAGCCTCACATACACTAGAGGTAGCTTCAGAGAGAATAAGCTGTTCTGTACTGTCCATGGTTAGTGAGTACGGAAGCCTTAACACACAGAAGGAAGATTTAAATAATGTAGAGAGACAAAACCTCCAAAGATAACTCAGAATGGGAAAAAGTTTCCCAATAGAGGTGATACCATCTCAGATTAAAGATACATTTAAATGAGGTGCTCAAACTGCAACCTACAGACCAGAGCCTGCAGGAAAAATGTGTCAGCCTGGAAGGTCTCTGGCATCATTTTTCTCTGGAGCTTCCAAAGATTTAGGCAGAGAACGTGTACAGTTACTTTGAAAAGCTGGTCCTCGGTGCCCAGACAGTACCACAACACCTCCTTTCTTAATAACCAGGCCCACATCCGCCATGTCGCCAAAACACATAAAAGTGATCCATTTCGTAATTTATTATAGACCAGGTGCACCTCCAGCTATCTAAAAGGAGTCACTGAAGTGGACTGTCCCATTATACAAGTCAGGTGGACATTATCCATCTTCACAGCTGTATGGTAAAGGAGAGATCAACTCGGTCCAATCCAAAGCACGTTCAGAGAAAGCCACCTGGTCTAACCTATACAAAACACTAGGACAATGAGCTGAATGTCTCAGTCCTGTCTTCAAAGGTGATGGGTAACTGCTGATGGATCTTAGCTTGGCTGAAGTTAGCAATTCTGATTAAGCACAGTACAAGGAGACCACGGATCCCTGGAGTTAGTGTTCCTCTCTGGCAAGCACACCTTGTTGTAATCACAGTTTCACCTTCCTGCATGTGCGTGCTCTACTCACAGGACAAGAGTTACAGTGATTTTAGGGAGCACATGCAGCTGACAATCTAGCCGTTCCAAATCTATGTGTCTTTCAAATATCATGGTACATTATGTTTGGCCTATTAGTTCAATTTTTAAAGAACATGAAAAATTCCACTGTATTCTGGTTAAAAAAATAAACTTCAAAGTTAAAAAAGTATATGAGCTAAGAACACTTCAAAGTTCTGGTTGCTTATATATGAAGGAAGGAGTGACTTGCAGTTGTAAAACCATTAAAAAGTCTTAGTTACATACTTACTCCTCTCACCCCTCCCACCTTTTTTCTCAGACTGCCTCTGACTTTGGATAGATGAACTGAGGAGTAAACGAACAGCTAGTAGGTTTCTTCATTATTCAATGTGTAGTGACGTTTTTTGCACATTAATCAAAACTTGTTCTGAATACCAAATTCAGAAGTTATTCACAGTTTAAGCACAGTGTCATAAAATATAGCATTTGAGAGCTTCAAACTTGAACACAGCTTCTTTTTAAGAAATTAGCAAAAGTTGCAAAGTAAAGGAGAAACACACTGGAAGTTGTTTCCTCCATGGGAGAGCTGAAGCACAACAACTGGTGCACCCAGTCTTCTGATGTTGCTCATTTAATCCAAGATGATCTAGGGGCCTTTGTCTTCAGTGGCCATCTAAGATTCTCTCTGCTTTGAAGGACTAAGGTAGATGCTGAATAATTTAATGTTTTGACAGATCAGGCCCACAGTCTTAAGTTAGTCAGTAAGAAAACAAGCCAGGACACAGCTAATGAACACCCCTGACAACTCTCAACCAGCACCAAAGGACAGAAATTCTTTGAAAAATACAAAGCAGTCAGTGCTTGCAGAAAACACTGAGCTGAGGCCATGAAATCATCTTATCTTCAAGCAATTCCCTATCTCATTCATTAGAGACTTTCCAAACTCTGCAACAGATAAAGACAAACTAAATAAAAATTTAAAAAAACCCAAAAAGCAGGCTTCAAACAACAATTTATTTCTTTCTGCAAACCAGAATCCAGGTTCTATTGCAGGGGAGGAAAAAACCAGCATATAATCACTCACATGCTCCAACCCCCTTTTTGAGATAATTCTGCACCTGGTGTATGCATACAGGTATTAATTAATGACCAAGAGCTATCAGGGTACTGTCACCGGTCACACATACACAAAGAATGTACTGATTTCTTTTCAACAGCCAAACAGAACTTTGGACTACTGGTATCAAGTCCACAAGATTTGCCCCAGCTTAACTCCAATTTGGGTGGAAAGATGATGGATATGAAAAGCTGACTGTTTTGTCATAGCCCTATTTATAGCAGCATAGCACCGGAACTTAACTTTTAAATGCTCTTTGTGCATTTAACAGAACAACAACCAGAGTGTTTCTAGAACATCTACTTTCTACTTTGAGTTCCTTTAAGATTGACCTAAGCAGCCTACCAGCACACTACTTAAAACTTACAGCTCAAATTTCCCAGTTTCCTGGGTATATTCTAGAACTTCTCCATCTACACACTAAAATATGTTCATTTCATTAAAGTTACAGATAAAAATGTTATCTTCACAATTAAATTACATTCTGCCCCCCTTCTCAGAAGTGGAGACATTTTTACAAATTCCTACTGTTTCCTGTGCCAAAAGAGAATTAAAAGAAGCTGTCATAGTACTGAAAGTCACAAGCAGTTTTCTCATTCTCACCAAACAGTTGTGCAACAGAAGCAGAGGTCCCTCTTCCCAAAACAGAAAGCAAAAAGCCCCCAAGCATCCCCATCCCTGTATTTAAATCATTTCTGTGACAGAGCTCAGGTCTGATCTCACCAAATGCCATAAGCATTTTTTAGGTTGCATCAAGTTCTCTTTGTGTACACAGAGAAACGTTTTTCATTGGGCCTGCTTGAGAACAGGCACCCAACTCTCTGGCATTAAGGTCTGAATTAAGCATCAGACTACAAGAAAAGCATTTGTATTACTAAAGGCTGCTTGCTCAATGATGCTTTATAGATTAGAGACACCCCCTTGGCAAAACAAGCAAGAGAACAGTACTGAGAGGTGTTTTGAATCTTTTCCTAGCTTTACTTTGACTCTTCCTTTTGGTTTCTGCTTTATAAAGAAGCCACACATAAGTACATTCACTACAGCATTTAAGAAAAACCAGCTACTTTCAAATCTGCTTCAGATTTTGAGATGCGTTAGACAGTTCTAAGAGCAGGGAAGTGACAATATTTGACCTGCTAATTTATGTATCTACCTTAATTTCAGCTTAGATCTTGTGAATTGTCTTTCAAAACCCAGAAGAAAATTCAGAAAACTGACTAAAATAAAATGGATTATTACACAGTATAAACATCCTGCCACCTCAGACACAATGCATACATTACAAAAGCACAGTATTACAAATCCTCAGCTTTCCAGTTTCTGTATTTCAGACATCTATACTGCAGGACAGACTTTGAAGCAAAGATCAAATTAACATCCTTCTAGATTTCAAATATTACTTCTGCCTTGTTTTCCACTATGGAAGACTAACTAGATTATAAAATAATGCCTTACCAGATGTTGTCATTTGTCCATTACCTAATTACTGGTTCCAGAGCCACAGAGGGTAATTTTCCCAAACATGCTCTAAACATTTATTCCAGAATCCATTAAGAGCAAATATACAGAGTTTAGACGCTGAGACTGGTTGGGTTTAGCACTGGGGAGAATGGGGAGGTAGGCAGAGGAGGTAGGAACATATTCAAATATTGAAGTTAAATCTAATCATTAAAAATTAACCGGATCTTTAAATCAAAAGATTCATATAGTGCCATCTGCATTAACTTTCTCTGCATCACATACAAAGGTTTTCAGAATTCACAGCCAAATATTTTTCCCATATAACAAATTTCTCCCTTTTGAAGTGTTAACACGTTGCTTGGCAATGCCATCCCACCTCGGGGAAGATAACCACCACCCCTTTTTGTCTGCTTGGAAGCCTGATTGTGTTGCACAGGTGTCCCATCCATCCGAAAACAAAGAAAGGCTCTGCAAGTGCACTGACGTCACCGCAGCTACAGCGAGTCCCCAGAATAGCAGCTCAAATACATACTTCATACTCCAGTCCTACAGGAAGCCAGAACCATACCCTCCTGCTAAAGTATAAAATGAACGGGCAGAGATATGTGCCGGGAATACCAATTTAATATATCCTGTACTAAGTGACATTCTGTTTGTTGCATAGCAACAGGAATCTACTGCAGAAAAACAATATGGAACTTTTTTTTTTTTTTACTTGCCAAGCTACAATTAACCCCAGTCTTCCTGAGAAACAGAACATCCACAGCATAAACATTACCTTTGTCACCAGTCCACCAAAGATGCTATCTCCAGCATTTACTCTCTTCTACGCTAAAATGAATCTGTGCATTTCAACGGCTGGAGAGTGTGGTGCTGCCAAGAGAAAATTCCCTCCTGCAGTGCACATGGCCAGCAACGTTTTAATTCTATAGTAATGACCAAGAAAAAGTTCTTAGATACACAAAACTTCCATTTTTAAGCATGAACTGCTTTCGTCATTTTACAATATTTCTGTCACACTTTGTAAAAAAATTAGGGCACTCAAATTCTGAAAGAAAAGCCTATGGCTTTATTTCTAAATGGTTTTGCTTTGTTTTGTTTGGGGGATTGGTTTTGTCTTACAAAAAAAAATTTAAAATGAGCACCTACCAAACTACCTTGAATTTAAAATCAGTTTATCTTCAGATTTCATAACAATGTATGTACACCTAAACTCTGTGCTTCTTCATGGGAAAGTTTTTTGTAACACAGTATGAAGTGCATAAGATTTCTCCCTGTTCCCAAAAGAAAAGAAAATTACAATCACTCAAGTGGTTGGGAAATTGATACATTGATACTTCCTAAGTTATATAAAAATATGCACCAGCAAATTGGAGAGAATCCTCTATCAGGTTTTTGTTTCTTTGTTGGTTCTTTTTTAAACACCCTTCCCATTCCCAGACAAGACCAGGGTAAGCTCCCTGAGAGTTGCAACCAAACTACCTGATGGACTGGGCTTTGGGGTGAGCCTACTCCATACACCCACCCCAAGCACACACATACTTGAGGACAAGGAGGTTAGTTCAATTCAGGAGGAAAAAAAGGTGAGATTTCAAATATATGGATTCAAATCTGTTGAATGCTGAGACTGCTACTACACAGATCACCAAACCTGCAAGCATTCCTCACAGTTACACCAACAGTCTTCATATCAAGGTTTTCTTTTTGTTGTTGGGGCAGCAAGCAGTGCAAGAGGAGAGGTTGCTCGCTTTGCATCCATCTGCCCCAAGAAAAGGAGACATGGAAATTCAAAGCAAGATATCCAGGGTTCTCAGAACTGGCTTAACAGTACGCTCCTCTCTCCTGTGATGAGTAACTGGGGATTTCAACAGGGCAAAAATAAAACCCTACTATTAAGTATTATTAAGCATTAGTCACGTCTAAAGATGCAACCCTTGCAATGCAATCCACTTCTATCTGCATCTTACGGATTTGCTACACAAAAGTCACACTAGTGACCAATACCACGTCTTCACAAAAATAACACAGATGGGCTCTTTAAAAAAGGCATTCCAAGCATCCTTTTGCCCCAGTAACTTCCAGTAGTCAGATGCTTCAAAGGAAAATATATCTTCATGCTTTACATGGAAACACTAACATTTGAAAAGTATTTTCACAGGTTTACTTTCTGACATTGCTCTCTGCAATGAAAGCTCCGCTTCCTTTATGCAGACATCATCTTTGCAGAGTAACACAAAACCAAATAGCCATTTAAATAGATCCTACATCTGCTAACCTGTTTTCAAGCACCCAATTCCTTAATCTTTGAAATAAGAATTACACCAAATATTGCTATTAGGTCAGACATCAAAACTATGAGCTACCTATAAAAACATAAACCACACAGTAACATTTACCTGTTTCTGCAACGTGCCTGCGACAATCCACACAGTACAAAATCTCCACATGGTGTCTCCAAAGAACTGAGCAGCTTTCTGAGGAACTCAGCCCTTGGATGTGTGAAATTGCCCATGTCCTGTTCCCCATCACTGCAGCAGGTGATCTAATAAAAGATATTGCCTCTCCTTATAAAACCTTTGTCATGTTTATAACCTTAGAGCAACACAGCTACAGCAACAGTATTCATAACCTGCAAGGCAACCTTTGTGTTTGTCTTGCTGCCATCCATTTGTGGGTTTAGCTATTGTTGGAAACAGTGACAGGAACACGGAACTGTTCTATCAGTGAATAAGAAAGGTACACAAAATAAAAGGAATACTCTTTGGTTTTAAAGTCACCTTTATAGTGTGCCAAAGAAGAAGCCTGAAGCCACCCTATTCCTCCAAATTTTATGAACAGACTACTCGAAGATACTGCCAAAATACAAAATCAAGTCCCTGAGCCCAGCAGTCCAGATTTCTTCACCTCACAATCTAGATGTGAAGTGCAGCAGCAATCATTGTGAGGATAATTCATATATGATGCAGTTAACGCAGCTGATCACCAAACTAAAGGCTACTGGACTCATTACACCACACTGTGGAAACCAGAATAATGGTATTACTGCAGTCCTTGAGATTGCAGTATGAGATCTTTAAGATGCAAAATCTATTTCACTGACTTCTTTTATGTGTTTACTGCTTTGGTCTTCTTCCTCAATCTCAAAGTAAAAATTTTCATCCAAAAGCCACTACTGCACTTCCACTCAGTAGCTAAAAACCCAAGGAAACCATTGAAATGGTACAAAACCTCATTCTCAATTACTCTCCAAAACATGTAACACTAAAGAAGCAGCTGAAGTACTGGATTCAACTGGTGCTTAAGTTCAAACACTACTTGAGTGCTCTAAACATTCATCTCCTCGTCCTTCTACTCATGATTAGACACAGGTTCCGTGCTGGTTTTCCAAAATGGACCTCTCTCCTCAGCCTTCTCTTGGTCAGAAGCAGGTAGGTCTCCCATGTCTTCCCTCACCCCTCAAACAGCAGGCTCTGACCAAGGGAAAAGCACTGACTACTAGGGACAGAACCACAGTCTCCAGACTCGGTTTCAGACCCGATGGTTCATATCTGACTAGGAAGGCAGTCTTGTGTTCCAAATATGTTTATTTCATGTACATACATCAGACACTTCCTGCACCATCTTCCTGTTCCAGTCACACTGTTGTGATTCAACTAAGTAGATCGGTGTATGACAACAAATTAAAATATAATAGTTGCTTCTAGAGTTCTGACTGTATTCAGGGATTTCTATCAAAGCAGAAGTATTCTGAACTAGGAAAACAGTACCTCAACATAATGTAAAAAAAAAAAAAAAATCAGTATTTCTGCTAGAGTAGTACATAACCAAAACCAAACCATATCTGTTCTTAAGTAGCATGTTCAGTGGTTAGACTTACATATACAAATGCTAAACTTCAATACTGATCATTTTCCTAGTGCTGTCATTCACTATTTTGATTCATCATCTCTGCCAAAATTGGGCTCATTTGGATTAGGTTTCACTGTTTTGTCAGTCTGGCCATGCCATCTATTTCAGACAATAGGTAACTATGTTTATTCTGCAGCTGTAAAGTCCATTTACTGTCATCCACAGTACCCAATTGCAGATTTCTAAAAATTGGCTTTGCAAATGCGTTCAAGAACACAATACAAGTTTTCTAGGAAAGCTTCACTGTGTAGAGTTTGAAATACAAATCCAGCAAGTTTTTTTTTTAAAAAAAAAAACCTGTTTTATTAAACTTAAACTGGGTACTCTTAAAGAGGAGCCAACATTGTTTAATGGACTAAGGTTTGCCAAAAGGATCATACACTTTCCTTGACTATCAACCAGAGTTCAACACAAGAGATATACTAAAAGGTGTACACATCACTATGCACTGTTTATAGAAGACTCCAAGCTTCTAAAAGAAAGCAAAGTGGAACAAGATTTTTATAGAACAGAAAAATACAGGGAGAAAACAAGTTTTCAAAATGAGTAGCAGCGTATAGTGTTCACTGTAATGCATTATTGACATGAACAACATACACGACCTAGAAAAGAAAAATTCTTACTCGCCTGGAGCTGGAAGCTTGGAACCTGAAAAAAGCCACATATTCAACGTAAGTTATTTGAAGAATTAGTGATTTTAGGCAGCAATACTACCAGGTTCAATGCCCAGATTTACTCAGAGCATATGCTTAAGTCACATTTGCAAAGCTAACCAGAAAGCTGAATGAAACCTTAAACTACCAACCTCCTCTTTCCACCAATGCCAGTAAAAATACCACTAAATGCAGCAGTATTCAAAGTTTTGTTGGAAACACATGAACTACAACAGAATCTTAAATCTTTCCATTTACTACTTCCATTTTCAATCCCATATGATAGGGGAAAAAAATGCAACTTCAATGGAAGTCTCTACAAAATATAAACTTCCAGCAGACATGATCACATATGAAGACATACTGGTCTACACAACTGAAGTAGAAAAGTATTTACCAGGAGCCAGATGGGACCACAATAAAACACTACCTTAACTACATGCCCTTCAAAGCATTTCATCTTAAAAGCTGGTATCACTGTATGGCAACCTGCAATAAACTGACAGCAGTCAGTGGCCTAAAAAAAATTTTAAGCATTAAACTACAATTTAGGAAACTGCTTTAATGACATACATAGAAACTGATTTCCTCTAAAAAGAAAATTTAAATATTTATTTACTTGCTATAAAACTACAACTAATGTATAACGCAGGTTTTAGCTATACCAATTATTACTCTTGTTCTTTTACTATTCTGCTGAATTTCAGGTTTTAAAACTTCTTCAGTTTTGAACTAGGTGGCAAGTATACCAGAGCAAACACCAACCTCACCTCACCTTCTGTCAGGAATTTGCAGTAAGTATAGATTACTTTGTAATCCAGTTCAGGAAACAGAAATTTCAAATTTGTGAAGAAAAGACAACGAAAGAACAATTTCAAACAAAAACCCTTCTGATTGTGTTTGTACTGCAAACTGGGAGTTTAGAGCTATTTCTGGCAGCACACCAGTCCAGCAAAGTAGCATTTTGGTATCACCCTCTGGAGTGCAATCAGTTTCCACTTCTTTCTCCCATATTTCACCTGGTGTCAGCACCTTTCTTTACCATAATTAAAAAAAAAAGAAAAAGAAAAAACCCACAACACCAACCCACACACTTAGCAAAGAAGCAGCTAGTTTTGGACTAAACTGCAATAGTTTTTACTGTTCTTCTTTTACATAAAACAGCTTTGCCTGGAGAATTTTCAATATGTGAAACGAAGAGCAGATTTTTTTTTTGCCTGAATACTGACAGTGTTTTCTTTTAATGAGCCTTGCCTAAAGATTACTCACAGAGACAAGAGAGTCGTCCTTCAATTCCTCACATTAACTTGTGCATTGATTCCCAAAACATGTGCTTATTACAAGCAGTTCAACTGGAAAGACTAATCCGAAGCGGATTGACACATCATCTCACATCCCACTGAACAGTCTCGTTTTCTCCACCAGGCTGTCACCAGCATTTGGCCAGGAGACCCAGAAAGATGTCACATCACCTCCCCAGCAGCAGTTCCATAAGCCTCCCATAAGTGCCTACAGAACCATAACATTAGGAGCAGCACACACCACCACATAACACCATCAAAGGCTGGTAAGCACAACATTCACATTCATTTCTGGAACATTTTTAACAGTAGTCATGAAATAGCTACAGTGAAGGAGACTCGTAATAATACATGATAGGAGGGGAGAGGTTTAGCAATTAGGAGAACAATTTATTAGGAGTATTTGAAGTAAAATTCAACATTTTCCTTTACAAGCAGTATTGGTACAGAGCATTTTCAAATCAGACCCAATTACTTAGATATACGTTTCTATTTTTCACGTTAGAAAATTTGGAAGTTAAAATAAGGTCGTGCAGCTATTTCTAAAAGGGGAAAAAGTTTCTATATATCATTCAACCAAAAAAGCTCCAAACAAAACATGTTCTTTTCCAGGTTTGTGAGAACCCATGGGAAGTTAGGGCAGGAGAGGCACAGTAGGGACACAACAGTGGCTCCTCACCTGGCAGGTTTAAATACAGGCAGCTACAAAAGCAGCTTCACTCCCATATAAATCCCAAGGGAGATTCTAACAGCCCAAGAAAACAAAGTAGTTTTACTGAATTCCCAAGGACAGGCAGGGAAAGGTGGGGTGGGAGAGCGAGGTAGGCACCAACAAATATCACAGCTGAGGCAATTCAATAAGGCTGATGCGACTTCAGTCTCTGCTACATTTAATTTGAGCTACTACTAGAAGTCAAATTTTTTTGAATCGAACACAAAAAGCACGTATCTTCTGCTCTCTCTCACCAAGCACTCTTAAAACATAAACATGCCTGGATGTTTAAAGAGCTGGCACATGTATTTCTCCACTGCTGAGTGGAAGCAGGCATGAACTGTCAAAAGCAATTCTAGATGAAAGGTCAAAGTAAAGAAGGGAATAGTATCTGTTTCACAAAATACATTTGCTCTCTCTAGTAATGAAAGCAAATGACTCTATCCAGTGGTTCAATAACCTACTTCTATAATAGTTCCACATGAACTGCCCTGGCATGGCAAGAAGCAGCCCTCATTACAAAGTATTTCCAATCACATGCCTAAGGCAGCGCCGAGAGACGTCACTTAGGGCAAAGCATCCGCTGAAACAGGTGCTGGGAGAAAAATGTTTCTGCTTTTTATGGAAGTGGAGAAAAAAGGCTTTTACGCTATAGTGGCCCGAAGCAGGATGCCAACTAACTCGCTCTTGTTTTCTGACCTCCAACAGCAAACATGAAACCCTGAATCAGAGTCAAGAAAAAACTTGTGCGTGCCCTTCCAGAGAGCATTCCTGAATTATACACACTCCCAGACTGTTTCTAATTTTTAGAGGCTGACAACATAATTGCTAAGATGGTCATAAATAGCTTTTTCTAAAAAAAATTGTATTCTCATTCCTGCACTCTCCATTCACATGGTAATTTTTTAAAGATTTATACTTTTACTATCAAAATAATTCACTAAACTATCCAGAGGCCTTGCGGGCTAAACAGCTGTCAGATTCCACATCAGGTGGGCAGAAACAGCCTGTCCAAAAATTAGGTGCAACTGTCACAAATAAAGTGCAAGCTAAAGACCACACTTCTATCAGACAGATGACTCAGTCCATCTGTTAGTTTACTTAAGAACAAGGAAAGTAACCTGAATTCTTGTATCCACCTGAAAAAAAAAAAAACCTGCCCACACCACCAACTTTTCTCTTGAGATACAAGCAATTTTGGGAACTGTATTGCTTGCAGTTATGCATATCCAGTCAAATTTAACTGCCTGCTTGCACTTCCAACATTTTGTCAGATATTTCTCAACTAAATTAAGCTTCCTACTTCAAATACACTATTCGGGCAAGTATTAAAACTAAAGGCACAATTCCAAAGTGTTACTTTATGTATCCAACAATAACTTAATGTCACCATCAAATTGATAGCTTTGCTGCTGTGCTATTTCACCACCTTAAATAACTGCAGTTATTGCAGCAGACTGAACTGCACTATTGTCACTAATAATGCTCTCGTATACCCACTTTCCTGGAAACCCTAGGAAACGCGTGTGGGTTCCTTCAAGAATTCCTAGCCCTAATGAAGGTACATGTTTTGTTACTTCTGCTGTGGGCTTTCACCCAGTAAACAGTGAGTATGGTATTAGTTTTCTTAGCACAACACTTAAAATATAATGAAGGCTTACCAACCCAGGCACAAAATATGCTGACTTCTAAATAATAACGTGAAGTGCATTCTGTAGCAACATACTTAAGCAGAAAAGCTGCTGATTGTAAGTAAATAGAAATTTCAGTGTGGCTTAGAGACCACAAATTTAACTACCTTTTTAGCTTGAAAACACAAGTGAGAATACGACACGATTTTCTGAAAATCTGTAACAATTTAGCTGTCTGCCCTATCTAAACATGGAATGAAATTCACACATATATGATATGCATAGTAGCCCATCATGAACACAAATTATCATACTGGGCTCTTAAAATACTAGAATTCAAAACTTCTCTCAAATACTGTTTCTTTCCCAGGTCTTGGGAACTTGGGTAATGAAACCCGACTAAGCAGTCTGCTTTCTGACCAGCACACTAATGAAAAACAATTCCTTCCCACACAAAGAAATGGGTGTAGTAATCCCAAGAGACGGCTGTACAGTTTGATTTTTAAAAAGTCGGTATCTTGCAAAGCTCATTTATTTTTATTGCAGTTTAGATTCAAAATGAGCATGATACCAAAAAAAAAAAACAAAAATCAAGATAATTCAGTTAACCTTCACTGTAGAATCCCAGCTCTAGCAGCAGACTTGAGTTTACCAGCTTCCGTAATACAGACTTCAGCATATGCTACAATAGAAGTCTGTTCACGCACGTTCTTCTTGTACAAACACGATGGGAAGTCATGCTATTACTAGAACTGGGGCATCCGACTCTGCTGTTACCTACATCCTCACCACCTCTTCCCCCCACCACACTCCAGTCAGCTGGAGAATGGAAACCTCCCTGAATATGCCTATTCCTGGATACCTATTACAATGTAAGTGCTTTCAGGAAACTGTATTAGGGGCAGCACTTAGTCCGCTAACCAGAGCACAAAGAGAGCAACAGGTGTTCATGGGAATCAGCTGTTTACCTAGGGCAGGAGACACAGATACACACAGCCCTATTCAAGCTGCCTCCTGAACCAAGTAACTTCATACTTAGGCTAGACCATTTAACTGGGATATTTAATATTCAGGGTTTCTGTGCAACCTAAAACCCCTAACAGATGTTATTCAAATAGCATATCATTTCAATCTGAATACAAAGCAGACTTCTGCAAGAATTAATTCTTGTGTAGTGCCGGTGTTTGGGTCTTACAGAATCGCTGATTATTTTACCATTCAAAGATGCTCTTCACAACGATGTTTGGCATTATTTGACAGAAGGAGAACAAGTTTGCTCTTTGGTAACTGACCAGCTAATCACCCAGAAAAGATGCGAGATCTTAACACAAAATTGTCAGAATTAGTTCAGGCTCATGATGGCTGAAGAATAGCCAAAACACAGGAAAGAGAGTGGGGGTGCTTTCCCCCCCACCCTCCCCTCCCCAGTTCATCTATTTATTTTTTTATTCTTTGGAGCACCAACTGCATACTTGCCTGCCCAACAGCAATGGCAGAATGCAGTTTACTCATTCCACGAGACCATCAGTATTGTGCCAAAAGTATATTTTTAGTATTAACTGCTAAGGTTTAACACCGCCTGCAAACAGAGGAGCTGGATATGAAACGTTGGTCACTTGTCCCATCTACCCTGTCACTCCTCACCCATCACACCTTGCCCTGACCAGCAAATGCACATTAAAAGACACTGCCTTAACAAAATACAGCATGAAGATATTGTTTAAACATGTTTCAGAAATATACCATCAACCATAGCCTAAACAAGTCCAAAGACAGAGCGTGCAGTGAAAGCTTGCCATTGTACTGGAGTCAGACCAATTAAACAAAACTGACTGAATTTAATAGTGCCTCTGTAGAGAGAAAATACTTCTTTAACCACATCATTTTCTTAGCCTGTGTAGTTTAATTGGTACAGCTTGTTTCTTTTTTCCAAAGGGTTGGAACCAAGCATTCTTGAAGTCAGATTCCTTTGAAACACCCCATGACCACTCACCAGAGAGACCCTCCAAATCACAACTGCATCTCCCTCTTCCCAGCTTGATGCTCTGCAGGCACGAGCGGGTAGAAAGCTTCAAGACCAGTAATACATTCATTTACCTACATTTACTCACTGCTGCAAGTCAACTATTCAAACATCTAAATAAGCAACCTAAGGGTAGGTTCAATCTAGACACTTTCCTGTTGCGCTGGTTAAGAGAAATACTTGTGCTCCCTCCAAGCTGGCACAAGTCCTAGCACACATACAGTTACATCAGTGAACAGTGAGCAGTCTTGCTGCTATAGCTCACTTTGCTCAGCATCACCCGCACAATTCAAGCACTTTTTGCCAGCATGAAACCCAAACTCACGCGGGGCTTCCCAAGATATTTATGCCAAGTCTTGCTCGATTAGCAGCGTTCATTGTGCTAAAGGCTGTCAAGGTAATTAAAAAGAACACCTCTGCTTAAAGGATCTGGATACGAACTGTAGGTTTTCCAAGCTGTAACTTTTCATTTGCAGGGTATCTGAGTTCTACGTGAGCAACATGAATAACTGAAAATAAATTATCACAAGACAAAACAAAGCTTAAAATAACGTAGGACGTAAATACCTACAGTTAACAAAGAAAACTAGAGGGAAATACAGGAACACAATTCTAAACAAAACAGCAGGGAGATTGTTCCCATGCTTCTCGCTGCAACGCTACCCTTTCCATTGAAGGTGCACTGAAGAGGGAACCCTCATAGTACAAAAGATTTTATTAGGATTTTCCTGTAATTTACAGGGAATTCTAATGGCTCATCAGTTTTATGCAGCAATTTGCCGTCTTTGATCACGCAAATCTTGCCGGACCTCTAATCCAAAGGACCTCACGATTTACGGTCGTGTCTTTAAGACAAAGAAGGTTCATATCCAACTGCAAGGCAGACAATAACTTCCAGGCGAAAAAAAAAAGAAAGGCATGAGTAACTCGTTTCCCCAGCTGTCTGAGTGAGGGGCAGGCCTACAGGGAGCACGGCGTCCCCGAGCAGCCAGACCAGCGCTCGGCCACCGAGCCGCATTTCTCACCGGGTCCTGCACCAATCCAGAAAGGAGATTATGGAAACAGAACAGGCGCTAAAAGCGAGCTGGGGGGAGGATGGCGGGGGGAAGGGGG
>VXAZ01010489.1:0-47884 GCA_013399875.1 Gymnorhina tibicen | reverse complement strand
GGAGGAAGGAGGGAGGGAGGAAGGGGCGGGCGGCGGAGGCCGCGCCCACCGCCGCACTGTGCCCGGGCGGCTCTCTGGGGCTCGGCGGCCCCGGCGCGGGGGTGGCGGGACGGGGCGGCCGCAGGTGAGGCGGCGGCTCCTCGGGAGAACCGCCCGTCCTCGGCGGCTCCTTTCCCGGTCGGCCCCGGGAGTCGCCCCGGAGCGGAGGGGCGGGATGGGCTCCCGGGAAGCCTCGTCCCGGCCGGCGGAGCCCGGCCCCTCCCGGGGTGTGAAAACCTCCACCCATCCGCAGACCCTTCCCCACTCGGCCCCACGCTGCCTGCACCGGGCTCTGTCCGGCCGGGGATCCTCGCCCGGTGCAGCGGTGCCCGTGCGGGAGGGGACACAGCCCCTGAGCCCCCCTGCCCGAGCTCGGCAGGTACCGACAGGCGACAGCACGGGGGCCCCTCCGTGCCCCCGGAAGCCAGTGGCCTAAGCCTTTTTCAGGAATACAGGAATGTTATTTCTGCGTCTTTCCGTAGCCCCGCGCCTGTCCTAAATGCAGATTTACGTTCTGCTTTCGGTACCCGCAGCGGACCCAGCACTCCGTACAAGTAACTTCAACCCAGCTCGTGTTCGGCTCCTTTCTGTCAACTGGCGAATGCATACCCGTTCTCTTTCGTCTCGGTTAAAAGAAGTGATGAGGAAGTGCCTTTGCAATTCCCAATGCCGTTAAGCCATCTTGGTGCTTTTGCACCCCCGATTTCATTTTTCCCTAATGAATACCAGTGTTTTCTAGGGTCTAGTATTAAAAATACACATGAGAAACAAATGTGTAAGCATCTTCTCTATAAGTGTCTAGACTTTTAGATATAAAAAGTGAAGAATTTTAAAAAGATATATGTGTTTCTGATGTAGGTTCCACACATTTAAGGGGATTTTACCATGAATCTCAGCTATCTGACACCATGCATACCACCTCTTCCTTAATCAGTGAGGCGGGGTCATTCACTGTCAATTAATGGTGTCAGTAGCACAGTAAGAGATTAACTAATCAATGAAAAAAAAATGGCCAATTGTTAGAAAACACTAACTAGGGAACAAGGACAGGCTCTGAAACTGAGGCTAATGAAGAACAGTTTAGTAAGAAAACATGTTTTTACTGGCATAGGGATGATGTCAATGAAAATGTTGCAGTAGAGGTGAATCACAAAATGCAGATGAGTAATCAGAAGAAAAGTGGCATCGTGGTCTTAAAAATTGTGTACCTTTGACAACAATGTAAAGACAGTCTGAAAAAGAGACACAATTGAATCTGGTAAATAAAATTACCTTAATTGCTTCCAGCAAATGCTGAGGACTCTAATGACTGGCAGTGGATCTCAGTTCTTAAGGCATAATGAATTTTCTAAGACCTGGGCTTCTTATCACCACAACATCCTCCAAATAAAAGGTTTGGAAAGAAAGCCGTTCTGACAGTGCAAAGTCTCTTGAAGGCAGCCAAGTAGAAATGTTAAAATCTGTATCTAATATACCTCTGTATCTATATAGATACATCTAAGATGTATGTCTAATGGGCTTTAGCAGATACATCAGTAGAAGGAATGGCAGAGACAGTCAGAAGCAGGATTTTTTTCAAAGATACCAGTTGTTCTATAACAGAAAAAATCAGGATCATAATGTGACTGTCCTGATGCAACTGTCTGGTCTTATTAGTCAAACCCAAAAGAATTTTGACTGTGACAGGTATATAAAAAACCACTGAAAGTATGCTTGGGCTCCAGGTCTGCCTGAGAGGGAATGAAAATAGCCAGAAGCTGTTACTCCTGCAAAATAACTATTATCGCTATTTGTGTTATATTACTTGGTGTTCTTAGCCAAATCAGATATGGTCATAGCTGGATTTCTCAAGACCTACTCAGTGGTACAATAGAATTTGTAAAAATGCCAGAAGAATCATTTTGCATGCTGGCATCGCAGATGTCACCAAGTGCAAAGTCATTTTGGACGCTAGCTTAGTCAAAAATCCCATTGAATTAATCTGTAACAAAATACTAAATCTGCAGTAACTCATATTAGCAGCTACATGAGAAGGAAGGGAGCCAAAATTATATAGGGCAGAAATCAAATTATAAATGTTGAGTGCCTCTTTCTTTCCAGGTCAGTTTAGTGAGGTTATTGTCAAGAAATTAAAGTAGTCTAGCAGAAGTATGAGTTCGTGTCGTGTACGTGTTTATGGTACTGAATTACACATTGAGAAATCTGCCCTCTCTCGTAGCGGACCGCGTGCTCCCAAGCTGTAATTGCTCGGTGTGTCCTGCGTCCAAGTCACTTGGTGTGACTCTGCTGTCACCTTTCTCGCTGATAGGATCCTCCAGCAGCACAGCATGGGTGTCAATGCCCTCTGCATCCTCTCCCTCTGCTCTCCCTTCTTCTGGCAGTGACAAAACCAATGTGGCAGAAAGCCTTCTCAGCTGGCGGTGTCACACTAATAACCTGAGGCCCGTGACAACCTACGAGGCAGAGCCATGTAATGGTTCTTCTAATCTGTGTCCAAGGACTGTGTTCATGCCCTTCTTCCTCCAGATCCAAGTGGCTTAGAATACCCCAAAAACCACTTTGCATCCCTCCCTCTTGCATTTTCTGCTGCTCATCTGCAACTGAGGACTGGAATTCAGATGCTTCCAAAAGCTAAGCCAGCTCAGGTTGAGCAGTATGGTGTGCCTCCTCTCCAAACAACTCAACTAATGAAGGCTTCCTGAATGCTACAGAAATGGCTCACCCAGGCATAAACCAGAAGAGAATGCATTCCTGTTTAACGTCAGCCAAATGCAAGAGGCTTGGCAGGCTGCTCCCGAGTAAACCCAGCCGATTCCGTCGCATCTCATCAGTGTGGATGACCCTTGATAGAGGGTCATGAGGAAGATGTATGACTAATGTTCTGGAGACATTCAGGGAATCCAAAAGCTTCAAGAAGCAGAGTAATCCTTTCTCTCACAGTGAGATTTCCTCCATCTTCTCTGAAACAATCTCCCACTTTCCAGTCTTTGTTTCTTTAGAAAGGAAAAAGTAGGTGAGATCTTCATATGTCTTACAACAGTGTCCTAGGACAGCAGCTCATACGCAAGACTACTTTGGCCTTCTTCAATGACTGTAAATAACATAATGCAGGATACAGTCGAAGAGGTTTCTGGAGCAGGGGAAAGTGGTTTTTTCTGGTGGTTTTGGCTTTTTGAAGGTTATTGTTCTTTTCACTGAATACATCCAGAGTTTGGTTTTTGAGTGCATAAGAAAAGATATTTTATTTCACTTGTTTGGATTATTTTCTATAGAACTAGTATAGAAAGAAAACACAATTTACTATATAATAGAAGTGAGAGAATTGCAACAACAAAGCATGAGCTTCCTCTACAGAGATAGTGAAGGGTGCCCTTTCCAAAAATGGTGGGCTAAAAGAAAATAGCTCTGACAGTGCGCTTCTGGTAGCATTGAAGATTATCAAAACAGAAGAGAATTAAGTTATTGAACATATTATTCTCATCACTGATTATGTTAATCTAATTTATAAATACGTCTTTTGCTCTGGACCAGACACAGAGCTGATGCCTGAACCAATTCTGTGAGGTCATGGTTAGCTGAACAAAATGAAGATCCAACTATTATATAGATAGTTAAAGTATACTGGCTAGTATAATTCTTCCTGTGCTCTTCTTGCTTTCCCTCAACCCTAAGTCATTTTCAATTTCAGGTTGCCATGAGTCAGCTGACTGCTGAAGTGTTGCATAGCAGACCATTAAAGGAAATGCTTTCAACTAAAAACCCTTTAGTTTTATTTTATTTATGAAATTACACAGTTTTTCCTAACTGCCTTCTGGGGAAGGGGGAGTAAACTATCTCTAAAATTCTCTAAGAATGCTAAAATAAACAATTATTGGCGTGACTCAGCAGATAACAACAATAGCCAGCAAGGTCTTTTCTTAAAGGAATAATATTTTTGTTCTGTTCTAAGAAAGGCAAAACAACATCACCAGAAAAGGAAGCAAATCTTTTGCTATCAAACACAGTCCTTTGACTCCTAAAGGTGAAACTTTGTCTTCCTGCCAGCATGCCCTGCTCCTTGCTATACAAGTAAACAGCTCCTAGATCTTCCACCAAGCACCTCCAAAAAGGAATGAAAACAGCAGCTGAAGTTTTCCACTGTGCTTCTTTCCACCAGGGCTCCTAAAAGTGCCCCTCATACTGTCAAATAGCATCAGCATATCAAACCACAAGCCTCTGTAGATGTGAGTCGGGAGTATGGTATGTGTCTTTCAGGCTGTTCCCAGTAGACTCAAATATTTAAATGAAAATTCCTTGTATAAAAAGGGATTGTTTTTTCCCCCTAGGTTTATCGTGGAAAGAATTTGTATTGTGCTGCAGGCTATTCAGCGAGGGTTGAAGTCTCTTTTGGTGTAAGCAGTGTCTATCAAGTGTAAATCGATGCGTTGTGTACTTAGTGTAAAAATGCTTTTCTGACACTCAGATAAATTATGATTGTTTTTCTGACCCTTGTCTTTCATTCCCCTCCACTCAGCTGCTGACTTTTGTGGTTTCTGAGACGAAATGTTGATTTAGGACCAGTGCAATTGACCAATCCCATCTCTTCCTTTCCATCTAATTTTATACTCTTATCCCCTAATGGTCTTATTTGCCACCACTCTGCATTCTTCGTATGCATTACCAATAAAATGTATTCATTATGTTCTTCTCTCTCCCTTGCTAATGTCTTAGAACAAATTGTACTCTGCCACTTTATCTTTTACTGGAGGAAAGTCCAGGCACAAAGCTGGCCCAGGATTTGGTTAAGATTGTTTTGAGCCATCTTTTCTTACAACTCTAGATGAGTTATTCTCTGAGGTCCTCAATCACAGCCAAGGATTTGGGCCATTATTATTTAGTTATTACTAATAACTGTTAAGTGCCTACAGTGCACTTGTAGCATAAAAAAGGGCAGGCTTCTTGCCTAGAAGAGCTGTGTACGGGATGTCTACACTGCAGTCTCCCATGTCTAAGCCAGCTTTAAAATACTCAGGTATTACTTATCTGGTGCTCAGTGCACTCTACCTAAAAGTGCACTGAGCTCTACAAACAGCTTCTACAATCCCAGCAGAGGTTTGACTTCACCAGAGCACATTCACTGCACTGTACCCCTTCATTCTGTCTGGGATTAGGCAGGCAGATGCCAAAGGAAGTGGTGTAGCCTTCCAGTTGGAAGCCTGTACTGAATTTCACCAACTTAATGCTACTTTGCGCTACCCTGGGATTATTTCACTCAGACTCCGTTGCAAATATGTTCTGTATTTTGTCCATCTTTCTCCTTTCTCCTCCCTTCTATTTTAGATGAATGACAACACACTTACTATTGCTGGTTAGTTTTCATTCACTGCAAAGTTGGAATAACTTACGATGGAAGTACTGTCCCAGTTATAGATGAATGACAACACTTTTACTATAGCTGGTTAGTTTCCATTGACTGCAAAGTTAGAATAACTTGCAGTAAAAATAATGTCCCGATTATAGATGAATTACAACACTTTTGCTATTGTGAGTGAGCACCTGTGGATTGCAAAGCAGTTAGTAACCTACAATACAAATATTGTTCCAAGAAAGGTTGCAGCTTAGTCAGATGATAACCTTTTTAGTCCTTTTCCAGCACTGCAGATTCTGCTTTCTGGCAGTAGCTATAGCCAGTTCCATAATTTGGATTTCAAATTTAGTAAGTGATAAATCATGCATGAGACCCAAAATATACAAAGCAGCAGTTGCAAAAATATTCTTCCTCAGTATTTTAGAAAGAACATCACAAAAATTTTTTGCCAGAAGAATTAATGTTTCTATAAAAAGACATGTGAAGAAATGAGCTCTTAAGAGATTACAACGCTAACACATGCCATTATTATTACTATAACTAGTTAGAAACTATTTCAGAATGTAGATATACTCTATAAAATCAATGAGAAAGAATTCCTTGCAACTGTCCCTAACACGCTTCCAGGACTAGGGATCTGTATCTCAACTATAATCACTCTCTCTGCTGAGTATTTATTTATTCCCCACTTGCTCTGTTAGTTCAGCTCCCATGTGTCACAAATACAACCACATAAACAGTGATGGATTTTCTCCAGCTCCTTCCACCCTCAGACAGAACAGAACCACCTCGTACCCTATTTCCTGTGTCACAGGTTTATTTCTAAACAACTCATCCTGAGTGTTTGACACTGACTGGTGTGCTGCAGTCAGGAATTCAGCTACTACGGTCAACTGACTGCTTTCCAAGAATACCACTCATTAAAAAGTACTGCTGGAGACTCTACATTCAAATCCTTGCTGAATGCTGGGCTTTCTCACTGGTTAATAAGAAAGGATTCATCTTCTGGAGAGTGTAAATAAATAGAGGCAGGAAAAGACCAATAAAAATTCCCCACGAGGCTTTTTCCACAGTTTTCAAAAAACAACCTTCTACTGTCTGAAATACATTTCACTGTCAGGAAGTTCTTCTTTGTAAAACTTCCCTTGTTTCTCTTAGGCTTACTGTGTCTAGGTAAATTCTATCTTCTTTGGGTTTTTCTCTTCTAAATAGCTGTAAATTTTGTTACAGGCTTCTTCAGGCATCACCTATCCCAAAAATATCAACTGCTCTCTGTCACTAAACAAAATTTTTCATTGTTCCCATAGCTCAGTTTCTCAACAGCTTCCACTAACATTTTGTGGCTTTGTTCTAAGCTCCCTCCCATGTCTCTAGTCCTGGGCACAAAATAGTGTCTTTATTCAAGGTACAAGCAACTGCTCTTTGCTTCTGAACACGGAAACAGAAATCTTATTTCATGAGACTGTTTCCTCTAGAGTTGTTGACAGTCTTAAAGATTCTGTGGATCTACAGTAAAAGACAGGTAGCACCAACTGCATGGAGACAGAATGATTTGCAACCCTAAGGAATGCTCAGACAATCATTTAATTTAATTGTCATGACTGGTTGAACATTTCTAACCTTCCAGTTGTGAATAGAGGTTGCATTGTGCAGTGAAATGACTCTTCCAACAATGATCCATTCATTCTGCTGTGACTACACCACTGGGTGAAGGGGAAATGTCAGCTTTGTAATGTTTTAAATTATTATTATTGTTGTTAAAACAACTGTACTAGGGTATTGGCACATCTGCAAAGAACTAAAACCCTTCCATTGCTTACCTGCTCATGGTTTAGAATCATCCTAAACTGGTAGCAGCCATAACCATTAGCATCTGATAGGCTTGGTCTATTCATAAAATCATCAGTAAAATCCTCCAGAAGCTCCTGGCCAAACTCAAACAGAAAAAGGAAGCCTACAAAGGGTGGAAGCAGGGACAGGTAGCCTGGGAGGAATATAGAGAAAAGTGTAGCCAGGGATCAGATTATGAAAGCCAAAACCCTGATGGAATGAAACCTGGCCAGGGACATCAAGGACAACAAAAAAAGTTTCTATAGGTACATTGATGATAAAAGAAAAACTGGGGAAAATGTGGGCCTTCTCCAGAAGGAAAGGGAAGACCTGGTTACCTGGGACATGGAGAAAGGTGAGGTCTCAATGAATTTTCTGCTTCGATCTTCACCAGCAGGGGCTCCAGCCACACCAACCAAGTCACAGAAGGCAAAGGCGGGGACTGGGGGAATGAGGAACCACCCACTATAAGGGCGGAACAGGTACAAGAGCATCTAAGGAATGTGAAGTTGTACAAGCCCATGGAACCTGATGAGATGCATCCATGGGTCCTGAAGGCACCAGTGGATGAAGTGGCTAAGCCACTGTCCATCATATTTGAGAAGTCATGGCAGCCTGGTGAAGATCGCCGTTGGTGGATAAGGAATTGGCTGGATGGTCACTCTCCAAGAGTGGTGGTCAGCAGCTCAGTGTCCAAGTGGAAACCAGTGATGGGCGGTGCTCCTCAGGGGTCAGCATTGGGACCGATGCTGTCCAACACCTCCGCTGGTGACAGGGACCGTGGATGGAGTGCACCCTCAGCACGTTTGCTGGTGACACGAGCTGGGTGGTTCTGTCAGCGTGCTGGAGGGAAGGGACGCCACAGGGACCTTGACAGGCTTGGGCCCATGTGAACCTTATGAAGTTCAACAAGGCCAAATACGAGGTCCTGCACCTGGATCATGGCATCCATCCCTGGAAGTGTTGAAGGCCAGTTTAGGTGGCCTTCACCTTGAGCAATCTGGTGTACTGGAAGGTGTCCCTGCCTAAGGCAGGGGGTTGGAACTAGGTGGTCTTTAAGGTCCCTTCCAACTCAAACCATCTGATTTGAAGAATCTATGATTCTGTGATTCTCCGAATATGAGCTGATGTGTTGGTAAAAACATGCTCAGATACAAAATGCTAGAAAGATAAGAAGCCCATCTGTTTCCACAAGAGGTGACTGATAAGGTGAAAAATGCACAACTGAATGAGAATCTATGCAAGTTTGCAAGACTGTTCCTAAAACCCAGCAGCAAGGGCAATCTTTGTGTGCTCCTTTGGAGCAATGGCTGAGAAGAGGAGCAGGAAAAGAAATGGGGTTTTAGCAAGACGGTGGTAAGGTTATAATGCTAAAAATTTGATAAAACACTGTATGAATTCATCAGCATTTCTCCTGAGAAAAGAACAAGTCATTGATCTACAAAGGCAGGGAATGTATCTTTTTAAAAGGAATTATCATATAATCATGTTTCATAGACCGTTATTCTAAACCAAATCCAGAGAAAATATATTACCAAAGTCAGTCTGCCATTGTAGACGTGGCCTTCGCATTTATCAGTTTAATTTTGGCTTTAAAACCAAAGAAGGCCAGTTACTTATGCTGATAAAACTGCTGTGCATTGCCCTTCCATCTCTTAACTTCATCACAAAAACTCAAAAGGAGTTTCAAAACAGACACATTACAAGATTCATTTGACAAAAATCATCATTCACTTCACGTTCTTCTCCATAAGCTGGAATAGACGGCGTGTCCGGAGGATGGCTGAAAGCGGGTGTGTGCCTCCTATCCCACCACAGCACAGGCATTCCTGCCTCATAATGGTCCTTTCAGGTTGACCACGCTTGTGGTAGCTCAGAGCAGGCTGGAAGCTGCTGCAGGCTGCACATGGGAAGGGAGAGGAGTTAGGTGAAGCTCAGAAAATGAACTAGCCCAGGGAATCCCAGGGGGATTTCATGTGTGAATCAGATCATGTTAGGTCAAAGCACACCACAAGAAGTGATGCCTTTGAACCTGGACAAAATGGGACTAAGAGCATTGCTTTGGAATCCTGGTCTGTGACTTGTACAGAGGAAATTTGTAGGAAATTTCACCCTTGTAAACAAATTCCAGTTACATTCATATGTTTACTTAGAAAGAGGTGTTCTTGCCTCCACTTACCTTTGTATCACTGAGGAAAGCCCAAAGCTGTTGATTTTTTCAGGAAGATCAGCCTGGTATAGGCCGCAGGAAGGTCCCGGACACAGGAGTTCTGGTTGAGCACAGGTAAATCTGTGAGCTTTCTCTACAAAGCTCTTCATTTGTAGCATTTTCAGGCAGTTTTTGGAATGGATCTTTTAACTCATAGAAATAAGCAAGTTATCCTCATAATCACTGCATTATAGCCTCACCCATGAGAGTAATGCTGGTTCATGTGCTACACAAGTACCTGAGCATGTTCTCTCTGTGTGAGTTAACCTTTAACACAAACCAGCTGAGACTCTGACCCACATAAACTGTGACCTTACAACAGGGCATTTCTTCTTCTCTTCAGTTTCAAACATAGCAGATCATCTTTTCATTTACATGAAGATTTTTACATCAATTACATCTGAATTTTAGGCTATAATTAAGATCCCTTTGCACCAAAAAAAGTGGTTCAAAATGCATTAATTAATTACATTAAATAAGCACACAAGAGACTGCTTTGCATTTTTTGCTCCTCATCTAAGAATTCTGTGAAGCCAGCTGCAATTCACGAAATTGCTCAGCTTCACCAGCATTTCCCCCTCGAATTCTTAGACCTTTTGGACATCTTACTGGTTTTTGTGAGGGCTCTCAAGCAGCCATAAATATGTTTCTCTTCCTATATCCCGCTGTGTGTACCTTTGCTAAATCCTTCACAACAGGTTTTCCTCAAAAGCTGAGAATTTTCCATAGCCGAGGTTTTACCTACCGAGTTCTGCAGACAGACTCTCCTGAGATGCTGACCTCGCTTGTTTAATGATTTCTCTCCAGCTACTGCATTCTTACAGCAACTGTACAAAGGAGTTCTGGCTGGTGGTAAGAACCAGGGAAAGGCTTGTCCAAGTGTATTCAGGGGACTTAAATGTAACAGCAGAGACAATCCTGTTAATCCACAAGGTAATTAAAAAAATTCACCTGAAGTGTCCAGGATTTTATCTTCATTGTCTCTTCTCCTGTTATTATGTAAAGAAAATTTTTGTTTAATGTTAAATTTATTACTATGGCCGTGAAACTGGATAAGAGTTTTAGATGAGTGTGGAAATTATGGAGTAACTGCACAGGAGTGGTCATTAGCAGGGGAAGACAGAAAGGAATGCTTAGTTGGGAACAGTGATCTTCCATAATTCCTCAAAATGCCCAGATTGCTGAATATTCACCTCAAAAGACAGATTCTTTGTAACTATTTTGTTTTACAATGGCTTTGTCCAAATGGGAGTATCACGCAGAATTCTGTTTTGCTGGTTTCTGGTGTCTTTAGCACAGTGGAAATAAATGATGGAGAATCCCTGCGCTCATCAAAAGAGACCATTTGCAAAGCGCACTGGGAATCTTTGTGCTTGAAAAGGGAAGGGTTGGAAGCTATGACCTCAAAACACAAATCACAGTCCATGTTCAGAATACCTTGAAACACAAATCACAGTCCATGTTCAGAATACCTGGCTAGCAGCACCCAAAAGGCTGGGGGGATAGATCTGCTAATGCCATGTAGCGTGTTCTCCCTCTGCACTGCCTGTTTAGCTCCTCTGGGATGGAAGGAAAGATAAAGGCAGTCTTTGGCTTCATGCCCGTCATTGCCATGACACTACCATACGTTCCCTTCAGCATTGTCTATGTCTCCCTTTACCTCTCAGCAGCAGCAGCAGCAGCAGCATCAGTTACTCAACAGGAAACGTCTCGAAATAAGCCTTTCATTTGAGGAGTCTGCCAAAATGAAAACACTTTTAGAAAGAGACAACTGATCTCAGAAATAAATCTAAAATTAACTGAAACCAAAATCACATGTTTCCCCCCCTACGCCCCCACCCAGGTCTCTGGATGTTGGGAACCTTAAGCTCTATTCTGAAACTAAATTAGACTCGCAGTCTGAAAACTGACCTCAGGCTCAAACTTTGGTGGAGTGGCTTGAGATGATATGTTCTCTACTTAGATATAAATGCACAACTTTAGATCCCCTGTACTCACAAGTTGTTTCCTAGAAACAAAATCTTATGATTTTTCGTTCAATTAGATTGTGTATTTTAATTAATTCTCTAGTCTTTCTCTGGAAGCAAATCATCAAATAGAAGAGACATCTGCACTGTTCTAATTGACTTAGATAGAAATAATGAATGTACAACCTTTGGGTTGATTGGACACCTGGATTATTTCTCACTGAGAAAAATAATACATCTATCCACAAGCAAATTTTGGGAAGTGAGAGTGTGGTAATTTCATCAAAAAAGCATTAGGAAAAAAAGTGGGCTAGAATTACACATGTTTACTGAGTAGAGCCTCTACTCCATCCACTGTTAGGGCTTCACTTTGAAGACTGAAGTGAAACAGCAACAGTTTATTTCTTTCTGAGATTTCCATAATAGAGGAGAAGGGAGGATCTGGCCCATGTATTTAGCTATAGACTATCTAGGAATTCTTTTGAGTAATATGCACCAGGATTTGCAGTTGCCACCTTTATTCCCTCTGACAGAAATAATTCCACTGAATTTTTTTTTTTCCAGAGACATTGGGTTTACATTTTATTAAAAGGATAAAACTGTTGTTATACCTAGAAAGCAAGAAGCCTTTCCGAAAAAAAAGTACCTTGAACTAATTTTTACAGAATACAGACCATTTACTTCACAAAATTCAACTCTTGTACTTGGGAATTCCACGTACAAAACACAAACCTCAGGAACAATTCCCATAAGGATTCATTTAAGAGGCTTCATTATGTGGAAAGGGTATAAAGCAACCAAAAACCTAAAATGGCTGCTCAGCATTATATTGTTCTGTGGCTGCAAGCGTGATTTACAACTATGTATTTTCTGCCCTTGTTTCTTTAGCTAAGTGCTGAATTATAAATGAACAACTGGATCCTGGCATTCTTCTTCTAGTTTGAAAATAAAATTAACCTGTTTTGGAGGGGCACTTTTTTAACACGTTCAGTCAATGAATTCTTTATAAGGAAATGCTTTATTTGAATAAAAAAGTCCCCAACCCATCTCAAACCTTTCAGTTTTGCTCTTAAATGAAAAATAAAGATAGCTAGATAGATAGCTAGATGTAAAACCAGGCCAAATGATTCCATGTCAGCTTGTTTGATGCAGTTCAAGTCACTGTGGATAACCAATTGACAATGCTTTGTGTGAACAAATATTTACGCCATGAAAAGGCAACTGGTTTGCTTTGGCTTGATTTGAATTGAGATGTGCAGTAAATTTTTCTACGGATGTAGGTATTTGACAACACGTGAAGTCTGCAAAATCACTTTCAGTCTGCCTTTTGATGTGGATCTTTTTGTCTGCTCAACACTTGTGGTCCATACCTGTTATTAAATAATGTACACAAATGCTGCAACAAACGAATCATAAATAATTACTAAGCTTTTTTTTTTTAATAGATGACGCAAGTCCCTGCCTCAAGGGCTTGCTGTCTACCTCAAAAATGGGCTAAAAAGATGGAAAATTATACACAACACCAGAAATTAGCAGGGGTCTGGCACTGTTCAGTACTAAAGGCTTGAGAGAAGACATTGGTATGAAGGAAGAGGAGACAGAACTGGGAAGCTCAAAGCCAAGAGCACATTAACACTAAAAAGCCATCTAAGTCTTACTTTCATACTGGGTGTGATCTCAAGACCTGCTGGAGGGAGAATCACCAGGTAGCCAGTCCTTGCTGTATTTCGAGCTCTGTCACAGCTAGACCTGAATGTTTATCATTGAACAGATGCAGATCTAGGAAGGTGAGACCCATCTCAGAGATGCTGTTGAGCTTTGTGTTTGCAGGCCCCCAGCTGGGCATGGAGCTTGTCCTTGTGCCTCTCCAAAAGCCCCAGCACGGGGCCCTGCATGGCTCCGTGGGCCATTCCCAGGGGTTAAGGCAGACTGGTGGAGGCGTCTGTCCGGGCACTTTGCATCCTCTGACCACAGCAACCAAAATAGCTCTTGAGCTATAACCACAGCCCTGGGGAGCAGGGAAGGTTCTTCAGCTCTCTCCTTGTATTACAGGCCTGGATTAGGCTGATTTAGCNTTTTTTTTTTTTTTGGTAAATAAGGCTTTGGGATCTGCCAACAACATTCCTCTCATTTTATCTGATCTCATAAGAATTATTTTTAGTAAGAACTGGTTTGCCCTGAAAGAAAGCTATTCTCTAAAAAAAGCTTTGTACACTTAAGACATATGGGACAGAAGGAAGCCTGCATCTAGCATTATTTTTTTCTTTCAGTCACCAGAAAAACCCTGAAATTGCCCTTTTTAGCAAAGAGAAAAGATAAATGGGTTCGTTCTGAATCAAAAATAATATACATGTCTTGTGCCATCCTTGACAACCTTTTCTGAAGTCTCATTAGCTCCCAGAACATGTGCACAACTCCTACCTCTAAGAAATTTACACAGGTGTAATTCCACCAAAATAACAGTTGAAGAGCTGTAGTAGAATGAGAGCTATTTTTGTCACTTCTCTCACAAAAATTAATTGAAACAGGTACTTTACAGAAGTAGCAGCAGCCAGTCCCCCTTTCTGACAAGCTTAGAAGCACTGGAGACATTGCTTAGGGTCATCATACTCTGTATTTTGGTGCACAGACTTAGTGAATGGCATGCATGTTATGCTTACTAAGCTACTTTGGATAAACATGGAAAAAATCTAGTGGTGTAGTTGTCACAGACCAAAATGGTTTCATGTGCTATGTGATTTGAAGGGAGATTCCTTTGCTGTGTGTCATTTACCTTTTATACGTTGCTGCTGCTCAGTATTTCATAACCATTCATTCTTTGGATGCCCATACTGACATTGTTATATACATACAGGCATAAAAAAATGGGAACTGTGCGTTCTTACTTGACGTCACGTTATAGTCCACAAACAGCTTTATTGCTCTTTACCATGTTTGGGAACAAAGGGAAAGGGATGCCGGTGACGTATGTCTCACAGTAGAACAATTTCCTTTTCACACTTGGAAAACAGAGCTCCTCTCTTTTACATATGGTTTATGTACACATGCATAGCCTTGGGACATCAGGATCTGAGGAAAAAAACCCTCTCATGTTTCATATGTAAATCAGTGACAGCTGTGGTCATGTGCTAAATGATACATAAGCTGGCGAGGTGGAGTCAGCAGAAAATTTTCATGCTTTAATTTTTAACATCATTTCTCAAGCCGTGGTCCTGCAAGTCATAAGGATTTTTGAGTACGTTGGGCGCCGTCATGAATTACCTGTTGGCATAACTGATACATCAGCAAACAGCTTCCTAGATAATGAACTTCTTTGGGAATGAACTGCTTGTGTCTCTCTGGCATACAGCACAGGACCACCTCACTGATGCCTGCCTTTCCTGGCACACCTGGAGTGCACTCACTACACCTCAGTCACTGTGAATTCCTTGAATCCATTGACGCCGTGGGGAGAGAATTATGATATTTAGAATACAACAGGAATTGAAGGTAATGTGGGATCTATTTCTCCCTCCCGTCCCCTGTGGCACTCTGAAACCACCCTGTGATGCCTCCGTGTCTCCATCTCTGCCTTCACAGTGATAATTTCCCCATCATAGGAAGTCTGAGAGCCTGTTAAATGTGTTTAATGTGAACGGAGGTCCTCGGTTGCAATCTTCAAAGCAGATGTAGCTATTTTGTAAAGGAGGTTGTGACATTACGGAGAATAAAGATAAGGCTTCCTGTAGCTGAGGTTTTTTACACTCTCCATTTAATTCACTGTTTTTTTGCTGAATTTCAGTATTCCGACATTAGCAAGTACTAACAATGACAGCTGAAAGTGACACTGTTGGGCATCCACCTCATCTCAATACTTTGGGATAATTCTAGCCCAAGTAAACCAGGTAAGAAAAAAAGGACATCATATTGGATTAAAACAGTCACATCCTTTTCCTAGCCCATCCTTACTCTGAAGGAGGGAGGGATCACAAATGCTGATATCAAGGAGGCACCTTTTGCTGTTCCTTTCACAAGCCTCTCAGTTTGACCAAACCTCTGACAATTGCTTTTCAGTCATTCAGTCAAGAATGTGCAGGCTTGGATTAAACTTGTGTGCTGTGACAGAGTCCTGGGTGGGAACACAGGGGGAGCAGCCCTCTGACAAGATATTGGGGGTACCTGGAGTACCATGGAGCTTGGAAGCAAGGGAGCCTGGGATAGAGGACTAGAAGAAGGAGCTCCTGGCAGCTGGAATATGGCAATGGTGGGGACTGAAACCTGAAGTTGAAAGAAGACTGAGAAACAGGGATGGAGACAAGGAGATGTAAGGCTAAAAGGGTTAGAAATTGGGAGGGTAAGAAGGAAAAGCTAGAGCAACTAGGAGTTGAACACTTCAGAGTTGTGTTAAGAGCTGACTCTGTGCCTAGATGGGTTCTTCACAGAATCTGGAACAGAACCCAAAATTTCTGACTTGCAGTGTTTTTCTACTATTCCTACTGAGATCTACTAAAAAAATGGACACCTTTTCTCCTTGCAGTCTGCACAGAGATGATACACTTCTGCAACGGTGAGCGCTGTCACAGAATCACAGAATCACAGAATCACCAGGCTGGAAGAGACCTCTAAGATCATCCAGTCCAACCCATGCCCTAACACCACCTCAACTAAACCATGGCACTGAGTGCCACATCCAATCTTTTTTTAAACACATCCAGGGATGGTGACTCCACCACCTCCCTGGGCAGACAATTCCAGTACTTCGCCACTCTTTCCGTGAAAAATGTTTTCCTAACATCCAACCTATGTTTCCCCTGGCACAGCTTAAGACTGTGTCCTCCCGTTCTGTCAGTTGTTGCCTGGAAAAAGAGACCGACCCCCACCTGGCTACAACCACCTTTCAGGTAGTTGGAGAGAGAGATAAGATCACCTCTGAGTCTCCTTTTCTCCAGGCTAAACAACCCCAGCTCCCTCAATCATTCCTCACAGGGCTTGTGTTCCAAGCCCCTCACCAGCCTTGTTGCCCTCTTCTGGACACGTTCAAGCGTCCATGCGTCTGCTTCAATCTGTGGATCTGGAATTCCTTCCAATGAAACAAAGGGAACTGAATGTAGTAACGTGTGAAAGGAAATCAACTTTCCTCCCTTAAAAAGCTAAGAGATTCTTTGATATGCATGTGTGTGTATATATATACACACACACACACATAAAGTAGTTTGAAGGGAACTTGTAATCTCACTGTGTTCAGAAAGCAGGAAGTACAAGAATACAACAATTGGAGCTCAACCATTGCTCATCTGCTCTGAGCACTTCCATTTTTATCCAGTCTATTTCTTACACCTCGTGCAGAGGTTCCTCCAAGTCATCCGGTGCGCCACGGTTACTTCAACCTTTTATTCTGAGGAAGTGTTTGGGTAGTGGTAGTCCCTAAGTCGGAGATCCAGTCTCTTCATGGACCACGTCACCATCTGAAGAATCTGGACAGTAATTCCATAGCTGGAACTTTTCACTGCAGTGCTCAAATAGAATTCAACCAACCCCCAGCTTATCTCACTGCTCTTCCTACTCTTCCTCCTTTTATTTTTTTCTTTGCTTCTTGGGCTTTTATTTCTTCTTTTTTTTTTTCACACTTTTTCAACAAAAAATGAAAGCATTCTATATTTCTTCATCGCTTTTCCTTTCCACCTCTTCTGTTTCTGTGCTTCTTTTCCACAATTAGCTCTTTTTTTTTTTTCCTTCTTCATTTTTATTTCCCTCTCCTGTCACAAGGAGTGAAGCTTGAGCCTGGATCTTACGTTATCTTAATAATTATTTGAACCTGTATTATGTCTTCAGCCCACCGCTATAGTCACAAGAGTTAAAACATCTTTTTTTTTTTTTTTAATTTTTTTTCAATTAAAACTGATCCTAGGCAGCCTTCCAATTATGATATCAGTCTTGTAACATTTGCCTGAATTTGCTGACATCCTGAAAGAATGATCTCAAGAGGTGTATTCTCCTGGCTGAAAGGGCCAGCAATGACACATCACAGTCGGTCATTAGCCTGCCCACAGCTGATTATTTTGGGGACTGGAATGGTGCACATGGAGAGAATGGAGCCCCCCAAGAGGCGAGGTCTGGAAACAGCTGGAATAAAGATGTGCAGGAAGGATGAGTGGTTAGGAAAAGAAAATCCAAGGAGAAAAAGGAGGAGCTTAGGAGCCCAGAGGCAGAAGCAGCAGTAGCCTAGAGCAGAGATTTTATTAGTGTGATGGAGAACAGGAAAGTAAGAACTGAATAACTTCTAGTTATAACGTAATTTTAATCTATGAAAAAGCCTCCTGGTGGTATCAGTATGAGAGCCAGTGATAACGTGGGAGATTATAATGAAACACCATAGCCTGCTTTCTTTCCTCCTGAGCTCTGCTCTATCATCTTCCTTATCCATCCCTATTTTCCCTGCCTAGACCTGTCCAGCTTCTACAGGAGTTAACAGGAGCTTTGCCATCAACTCCAGGAGGAGCACAGTTGTGAATTATTGTAAATTGAGGCCAGCCTTGGAAACAGGCTCACAGAAGGGCCAGTTGCACATCAGGAAGCAGGGGATGTTTCACTGACGGTGTTAATGCACTGTGGAGCAATAAAACTACTGGTTTCTGGCATGTTATGGAGCAACATGACAAAAAATTGCAGAATCCACAGTATTATCCTACCCACAGTTTTCTACTGACCCTAATTACAGTTCTGTTGCTAAAGCTATATAATTTGATTTTCAACAGCACACCAAAAAGGCAGGAGCTCAGCAGTTCCCAGAGCGACTGCACAGTTTGCTGGACAAATGTGTTTTGCTTCTGGTCAGGACTTGGGTGAATAATTAATTAAGAAATTAGATGTCCACACATGTCTCCAGTTGGTCTACAGAACAGGAACAGTTAGTTAGGGCTGGCATGCCTGTATGCCACTCCAAATGTTTAAAGTTGATGGTAGGTCTTTTCTCTAATGGCAGGTGGTAGATCCAGTGGAGGCCACAGCGTTCTCGCACTTTCATTCCAAGTGTCATTTTCGTATCTTCAAAGAGAACCAAAGGCCTAAGCACCACTGGTGTGGTGGCACTTAGCCCTCGTGCGTATGACAACAAAAACATCTGCTGGAAAATGAAGATGCCATTTTACTCACCTTGGGTATTCTTGTTTGGACCTTAAAGCATTTCGCCCTGATTTCCATACATGTGTATTTTTGTTTATTTTGCCACTGAAGTCCCTAATCTTTTTTTTTGCCTAATTGCTGTTGACATACAGTTGTCGTACACCATGAGCTGACTCTGCCAGATGAGCACTGCTGTGGTAGAATCAAGAGCTGCCACTCTCAGCTAACCTGTCCTTCTGAAGGAGGTTTCTGATGCCTTGAGTGGCTACCTAGAAACAGAGACTAGACAGGAGTAAGGGAATAAAGGTAGGGATTTATTTGAAAGGCCTTCAAAGGTACACCCTGGGGAGCCAGAGGCTACTTCCAAAATGGACCCCAAGATGGACGATGAGTCACGAGTTCTTCACACTTTTACAGGTTTGGTTCATTTGCACATCAGCACAAATTTGCCAATTAAAACTTTAGCTAATGATGTAATTTCTTCAATTTCTCCACCTCTCTAGGGGCCCTAGTTGACACCTTTTGGGCCTAGGACAATCTGAGTATCCTTGAATACCAAGCTGGGAGAGGCTTTGTTATGTCTGTCTGGCACAAGAGAACAGCAGCTAGCAGGCTACAAGAAACTTCAGAGTTACACACCAGGTAATATAGGATTTGAAAAATATAAAAGTTAAAACCTAAGGCATCATTCCACCTGATACAGCAGGAAGTCTTTGCTTCCACCCCTGCAGAGACATCAGTGCAAACCCAGTCAAAAATCCAGTCAAAAATCTAGCTGAGGTGAATGTAAGCAGACAACCAGGTTTTCCATGAGGAAACTGAGGAGTGACACACTCTTTACACCCAAGGTTGCCTGGGTGGCAACAACCTCCAGCAAAGCGGCAGGTGGGAAGCCAAGGCAGCCACTCCTGTAGCTGCTGCAGCAAAATTCACCAGAGCTCATCTCTCAACATGGAGTAATGTTCTTGGCATTTGTGGGAATCAGGCTTCCTCTGACTAAAGTGAAAAGTAGCAAGGGACATGATTTTAGATTGTTACTGATTTTGTTTTGCTTTCAAAGGCAGCAAGATTAAAATTTGAATTCTAATTATCTGCCTTTTTTTTTTAAGTCACAGCAGCTAACTAATTCCCATCAGTGCTTTCCCTAAGATCAGAAGCAAAGCTGTCACTAAAATATATTTTTTTAATTCCAAGCCAGTCATGTAAGTACAGTGACTAAGATTAATCAGTTCCATGGTGCTATAATTCAGTGTTTAATAATAAAATAAAACCAAAACTTACTGATGAAAACCCAAATCCTGCAGGGCATTGAAAATCGCAGACTGTTGTCTGAGCTTGCACTCTGACCCCAGCTTATGTTTGTCTGCTGAGGCACAGTAAGCACACATGATATTATAGAGCAAATAAAACACACAATTAAGCCAACACATTCAGGCAGATAAAACTAATGAAAGGTTTAGCTCTTCTCAAAAATAATGTGCTCGGTAGAAGACAATCTCTTCAAGCGTGTGGAATGTCTTAACATAATACATTCCCATGCTTAGATTTTCAAAACTGCAAAATACAGACATTTATAGGTACGTGTCTCAAATTTAAAATAATCTTTTTGGAAGGAGCAGACAGTATCTTTTTCTGACACACTGAAGGGGAATAATGTTCATTGTTTATGCATTTGCTCAAGCAGTGGAATTTTAAATGGCTAAACGTCACTTCATCAGATGTCTATCGGTTTAAATTAGCTCAAAACCCAACTCAATGTTCATTTTTAGATCACAGTCTTCAGAGAAACTGATTTATCAGGGTGCCTAAATCCAGATGCACTACAAATAAGCCAGGAAAAACAAATAAGCCTCTTGGCATAAAACAAATGAGCTGGGGGGGAAAAAAAAGTGAAAAAAGGAACAGCTTAGGGAAAGTAAGAAAAAACTTGCCAGTGGGAAGAATGCACAGTTTCAGATTCCAGACACTACCCCACTTGGATTTCCTCACGTTCCACCTTCCCTCCAGCCCTTCCTTTTTTATTTTTATTCTTTTTCCTTTTTTTACCATTGCCTTCTGGACCACCTTCCCTGCTCACACCCATCAGCTCTCCAGCTTTGCATTTGCATTCCTTTTTAAACCACGTCTCTTTAACAAACCTTATAAACCATTTAGAGGGCCTGAATGAAAAAAGTTTGGAAGGACCAAAAAACCTTTGGGCATGGTCTGAGCAATGGTAGCTGCCTAGGTATGCTTTGAGCTCCCAACAAATACAAAAAAAAAATCACCCCAAGAATAGGATCTTAAAATGAAAGATAGTTAATAGCAAACCCTTACCATCCTTCTGTCGGGGATATTGGTTTGCTGATTCCGGAGCTGTGAAGACTTTGTAGAAGAGGAAAAATTTCAAAAGGTTAAAAAGTGAAGGAAAATTGAAATGTTTCTATGACACCAGTCCTGTCAAGAAACAGTGGCCTAGTGTTAGAGTAACTACCCTTTAAGAAATCAGGGATTAAAGGTAAAATACTTCTGGGCTGAGACCAGGTCTCCTTAGCTGGGGAGCAGCCCAACAGAGAAAAATCCTTCTTCCTGCACAAACTTTCTGTTAATGGCGGCTAATTAACCTGGTGCTTGGTTAAATTTTAACATATTTGTCAGGTCTGACTCAGTTCTTATTCATCACTATTTAAGAACACAACAGTGTCTCATTTCCATCCATGTTCATGTAGTCTGGCTTGTGTAGGGAGGTAAATGAACTCAGAGAAGTTAGATCTCTTAGATCATGCAGAAGAAACAGTTTTATCAGGTAGCCCCGAGTGTAAGACAGCCAGTGCCACATATATTACCATCATATGCCGTTCTTCATTTCGCTCCTTTTGTTTCCTATCAGACTCCCTAGAGGCCTTAGTTTGTACTCATTCACTCTCTCAAACGTCTTCCCAGATGCTCAAATCCCACTTCTGTTATTGCAGTTTCTTTTAAATTTGTCTGGATCCCTTGTGCAGAGTCAGGACTTTACTGTTCCTTAGCTCAGCATTCTCCTGGCTGGACTCCAGCTCAGGTAATTATATCCAGGGCTCTCTCAGACTTCTCTCTCTAGTTGCCTTTGGAGAAGTTATTCTTCCTTTTCTTTTCCAAGCTGCTTTATAACATTGCAGATCCTAGGAACTGATGGGATGTGTATTTTGGAGAGGCTGTGCATTATGCATTAGGGGTGAAGCAACACCTTCCGCAGCAGGACTGAAAGTACTGACACAGCTTCCTTTCTTTTTCATTTCGACGCTATTTTAAGTGGGCAGTTGTCAGACCAAGCACAAGCTGAAGGACAAAAATTTGGTCCAGATGAATCTGTTGTTGCTATTTGAATGTGGAGACTTTGCCCTCTAATTTCCGACTCTGAATCTAGCCCTGATTTGTTCAATAGCTGTTCAGTGGCTTATGTCACTTGAGTCAGTTGTCACAAGATGCTCACAAAAATAGATTCCTCACTTATTGAGAGAAATATCAATACAGAGGCTAAAGAGAGAACAAATACTGCTAGAGGTAATGCTGCTACATCAACCAGGAGGCAAATTACAAAGCAAAAGCAGTAGAAAACTTAATTTTGCAATGCCTCTGTTCAATCTGCTTGTTAACCAGCAGTGCTCTCTTTCTGATATTTACCCAGTGCTAGGCCAAAGACAGTTCCAGTGTATCCTTTCCAATGAAAAGGATTCATATAGAATCACCAGGAATCTAAAACATGTAAGAGAGAAAAAAGGTTTTCCTTCTTAACTAAGAAGAATGAACCATAAAGTTAGGCAAATTTCAGAAAAGAAAAAGAGATACATAGTAAAAAACAAGATACAGAACAGTAATTGATCTACTTACTAGACACTGTTCATTCCCTGCAGGATACGGGCATGAGAACTGGCTGCAAGTACTTATGCAAACTCATGTAGCTGCTCGCTGCAGTGCAGTTCTTCCAAGGCAAAGAAAAGGATCTTCACACATCGAACAAGTAAACTCTGATCAATTCTCACTCCCTCACCTTGGAGGAATTTGAGCTGTTGCTATCAGCAGAAGTTAGCTGTTCCCTAGTCTGGGCAGAACTGCTGCACTCAGAAAAATCTTGGGAAGACAAATGATTCAGGAGAGGTCAATCTGTGCTCACAAGAAGCTTAAGAAATGCTTTCCTAATCTAAATTTGAAGGTTTTACTTTCACCATGGGCCATCTCTCAGGGAAGGATCATCAGAGAGCAGCCTCGTCTACCTGGCCTCACTTGGAATGGAGGTTGGACCAAATTACCTCCAGAGAACCCTTCGTGCCCGTTCTGCACCCACAGGGAAATACTTCATACCACGGAAATTCCTACCAAGGAAAAACAATAAAAGAAACATCTATCTGATGCAAAAGTAATATAGACTATATTCAATATTTTTTTGTTTTCTTTTCCCCCCAAATCTGTTGCCCTGTTTTCAGTTCTTCCATGTTTTAATGCTGTAGATAAAAAGACACAAATCTACAAGTTTTAAAAGCTGCCAGGTCCAGCTCAGCTTTCATGTTAAAAAACCCCATTTATACCCAGTGAGGACATGACTGAACTTGGATCACTTGCTGAATTAGGTTCTCCAGAGTAGTCACAACCACCACAGCCTTCACATGATGATGTCCAGCCAGCTGAGATGGTTTCTGCACTTGTCCCAGAAGTGAATAGAGGGGAAGGGAAGGAGCAGGGGTCTGCAGAAGTGTACATCTGGAAGTTTAACTTGACCCTGCTGCAGAGCTAAGTTAGCACAGCCCCTGTGCAGTTTTGATGACAGGACTTGGCCAGTGCAAAAATAGCTGGCACCAGGTTCACCTTCCTCCCCCTCTGCTAAACAGCCCTTTCATGCAAAAAGAAATTGACCCCACTGTACTCAGTAACATTTTTATCCTCCCTCCCCTGCAGTTCAGGGGTACGTGAGCAGTCATAAATCCATATTTAAAGTGCTGTTGACTGCTTTAGAACTCGGGCAGTAAAGGAAATAAAGTAAGCACATAAGCATGTAGCCCTTGCACTGTTAAACATGGCATCTACTGCTGGGGATAACTAAAAGTACGGTTGACTAAGGAACTAAATAAAACTGTAAGGCACTACTGGATGATTTATATCACATGGGGTTTTCTGTAATTTTTGTAAGTGGAAACCAGGATTGGGTGCAGCACATGTTTGCACAAGACAACAGGAACAAATGTATTTTAGGATTCTTACTGCAATCAAAGCTCTGGGGACAAGGAAAGAGTGAAAGTATACAAACATGAGCATTGGAATTTTTATGAAGGAGAAACATTCACTCTATAATGGTATCCACGTGGAATGGATGCTGTTGGCTTACATTATACCAGATGATTGATGATGGTGCAATATAAATAGGTAATGAGCAATGTAACCTGTATTATTTCATGCTTGTTTATTTTCAAGAGGTGATACAAGAATAAAGCAAATTCTAAAGCTTCATAAATTTCAGCATCTGTTTCTTTTTTCTGTTTGAAAACTTTAAACATCCAGCAGGTTTTGGGACCTGCAAGCAGGCAAGTAAAAATTGCTTCCTCATATCCAACTCAGGATTTTCTTATTAGTCATTATGAGTAAAGATGTCTAACGTAAGAATAGCAACAGTTTAATCTTCCACAGAACCCAAATATTTCATGTACATTGCTAATATTACCAGGTGAATTTGCCTTGAACAGCCATATGCATTTTATCAAATGGAAGCAAAGGCACTGCTTCTCTTTATGGAAGTTATGGATCAAATTTTCAAGAGCACTGCCAGTCATATTCACAGAAGGGTCTTTACACTCAGGGCAAGCTCACCATGGTTTAATCCTCACCTTATTTTAGTCCTTCAGTAAAAGAGCCTCAGACTGCTCCTATACATTTCTGCAAATGCAGTGACAATCTCCTGTTCCCAAAATTCATGAGGACAGCTATGTATTTTCCTAAAGAAAATGCTGTCAGAGAAACAAAATGAATGCTTGAACTTCTGCTTTACCAGAAAGTCCTTTTTGGCTGCATGATTGCAAATGTTTGTAGATGAGTGAAACTGTTTTGAGTCAAACTTAAAAAAGAATGTGGAAATAACCATTAGCAAGCCAGAGGTGCCTGTGAAGATCATAGAGGATATACAGAGGGATATTAAGAGAGTGCTGCGATTCAGCTGGGAAAGATCAAAGAGAGCCAGATAACAGCCAGGGGACATCAGAGTACCATGAAAGTTGCTGAGGATGTAGGAAAAGCCTGGGTAGTGCTGTGGGACATAAGGGAAGGTGAATAAGATATGTATGTCAAGAAAGATCCCAGGGTGATACAGAAAACCAGAGGACACATCATCATGGCAAAGTTGTCTGAAAAGGCCTCACAGTGGTGTGAGATGCAAGCCTCAGGATGGCAAGGAAAACCAGAGAAGGTAGAGAATTGCTGGGGACACAAAAAACAATCAGCTAACACGAGGGAATGTTACTGAATGCAATCACATCAAAAAGGGCTACAGCTGCTGGGTAGAGCTACAAGGATGTTTGAAATAACAAAGTCAGAGTGTCCATATTTTATGGGGAATAACACACGATGCTGGATATCAGGGACCAATAAAGGTAAATGAAGAAGCAATTAGAAATATGCCAAGGAAAAACACATCATATCATGAAATAGGAAAAAAAATCATTGCTAGAGAGCATAAGGGAGAATCTGGAAAACACTTTCAGCAAAAAGCTCCCCAGCCTTTGGAACCTTCTTGGAGCAGCTGCTGAGCCTGAAGAAGGCTATAGCATGTTAGGGAATGAGAGAGCAACCGTAAGGTGCCAGAAACAGTGAAGCAGATTGTGAGCTGAATGACAAATGTGTAAGCTGCTGGTTGCTATAAGGGGCCACAGTGTCAGGAAATGTTGGAGCCTGCTGTACTGCTTCTGGAGGCATCCAGGAAGAATGCAAGTTGAAAGAACACTGCATAGGTTGAATAGCATCAAGAAATGTCAGAGAAGACCATGAATACCTTTAAGCCTGTTCAGCAGAGGGATCCAGACTAAGGCAGTGAATTATTAGAGTGGCTAGCTAAGCAGCCACATAGAAACCAAGGCAAGGCTGTGATCTCCCAAGGGCCCAAGATACCAGGAAAAAGCTCAAGAAAGAATGCAGATTGCCAGGGGGACTGAAGAATCCTGCATATAAACTAGGGACAACTGAAAGCTGTGAGATCCGTCAGGAAGCACAGGGTAAGGTCACAGACTGAAACAACTCAGATGTCTGGTTTCACCGTTTGACTAACAGAAGAGAGATGTGACCCAAGATAATCCTGCCTGCTTCTCTTTTGGAGAGCAGAACAGAACCCCTTTCAGTACTGTCTTAACGCAACGAATGCTTCCTGCTGAACAACCATACAAGGCCATGTATGGAAAATAGCTATCTATCCTATGTCATTGTATGTGTTTAAGCTGGGCCTTGGAAACCACACGAGACCAGGAGAGGAAAATAATCTCATTGGGACAAGGGAAACTCTTAAAGGACTATGTTGTGCTTAGGTCTGTGTGCTGGTGTAGGGAGCCCTTCTGCTCTCCTCAGCATAGTTACAAGCAGGTAAATATCCCCATTCTTTATCAGGAGTTTATAAAATACTGAGAGAGAAAAAAGCAGCACAGAAAATATATTTTATTCATGCATTCATCTAACTGCAGAGCACTGGTCTTAAATAGAGCAACATGGCCAATGTATTTATAATTCACGGTGCCAACTGGCTCTGGAGCAATGCCTTGCTGGAGCCTGGGCAGAGCCAGGGCCTCAGCCCCCATCTGGCAACCCAGTTTTGCAGAGGAGACACTGTTTGAAACCTGCTCCTAGCTGTACATCTTCCCTAGGGAATGCCAGTCAGCACCAGGACTTCAGCAGCACAGCTCCTCCCTCCCTCTAGCACAGCTCAGCCCCAGGAGAGCCATTCTGCAGCCTGGGTTTGGATGGGGAGGTGCAAGGGGGAAGAAGACAAAGAGTTATTTTTCATGAGATCTTCTGCGGAAGGCTGAAAACAGCCAGGTTTCCAACCTCTTTCCTTTGTTTGCCTTAGGTCTCTCAGTTTCTATATCAGGCTGTGGTTCAGCTTCCATTAGCGCTTCCTCATCAACATCGCTAACAATGGTTTCCTCACTGAGGGTATCACTAGGATTATACTTACTGCCAGAATCCTCTGGCACAAAATCACTGTCTGAGTCAGAGCAGAGAAATAATTAACCCTCATGATACTTCTCTGAAGAATGAACAGAATACCTAATAAGATTTATGGGGCATCAAACTGATCCTGCTCCTAAGGAGAAAAGCTTCCGCTTGCTGAAGCTGTCATCGCCACCAAGGAGTGAGGAGGCTCCTGAGTGGACACAGGAGACATCCTCACCTCACCTGAAGGCAACCTGCTTTCCCTTAATTGAGTTAGTTACCTTACATGTCCAAACAGCAAACCACTTGTTTACCGCTCTGGCCCTGGATTAGATCATGGTTTCATTGCCTAAAAAAACTATAAGAGTCAACGGATTCTCAGCTTCTGTGAAACTGGCCAGGCTGGAGGCAAAACTATCTTACCTGAAATTACCAGCATTTGATTTGCAAATGGCCTTCAAATATTCCTGATCATATTCTTGTTATGTAAGACTAGATTTATCATTCAACTTACAATTCCGGAACTGAAATAGAACAGTTGGAAAATTTTCCCCACATATGGAGAAGAGTCTTGCCCCACAGAAGAGAAATAAGCACCAAATTATATACAAATTTGTAGGCTTTTGCTGTTTTCAACTCTAGAGACAGGAGTTTTCCTTCTCTCCAAAAAGTAATCAGTCACTTCAGTGGCAGACATTTGCAAGCAAAACTAATTAACTTTCTAGGTCCGGAAGGATCCCCTCCCAAAAGCTGGTAATATGTTCAGTGGGGTAGGAGAAGGATAGTACAGTCCTAGCTGGCTGGGAGGGATCTCTGGAGAAGTACATAGGACACGGATTTCTGTCTGCAGAAAACCAGAAGTCTGCTAAGATCTGGAAGCCTCAAAATCCCTTCACTTCTGCTGGGAATTTAGTTCAAAGCAGCTGCATGTAAATGTTGCATAGCAAATGCTACACTGGCAATTCTTTCTCCTGATTGTTGTTTTTTAAATCAACAAGAATAAGCTATATAGAAGAGGAGCTAGCTTTAGGGCAGCCAGTTTTACCCTGTCTTAAACTAGAAGTGAAAACAACCCTAAGGAAAAAAAGAAAAGATTTGAAATATGTATGAGCAACCGCACTGCCCTGCCTCATCTCTTTGTGCTGCATAAAGGGGACACAGATAGGCTGAATCTTTTATACAGAGAGATCTGGCCAGAGACTCATCAGAAAGCATACAGCTACCATTCCCAGTTCCTGTCCCTCCCAGCCAGGAGTGGGTAAGAGGCAGGGAGATAAAGCAGGAGGATCAGCAGCAGGCTGGGAATCGCCTGAAGGCTCGTCATCTTTCTCCGGGCCCTAAAACAGTGAGAGCAGTGAGTATTTCCTCCTCATTCACATCCCTTGCATAAGTGTTTCTGGTATCTGTGCGACCTCTAAACTTCTGCCTCATCTAAATGAAAGGGGAATGTTGTCAGTAATTCCTGAAGGAGGAAGATCACTTCCAACCTTTGACTTACTTACTAGTCATTTAAAAAAATGAGATCAGTAAAAGTTGCTAATGGAGAGAGAAAAACACCTCAGCATGAATGCAACAGTTAGGGCACATTTCAAATCTTGTTAGTAGTTATCCCTTCAACATAAAGTCACAGCCATGGCGTGGAATTTATGCAGATATTTTCCCTGCCCCCACTCCTAAACACCACCTAGATGTCCTTCCATATTTTTAATCTAATCCAATTCTTATGAAAACACTAACCTTAGAGATTTGAGGTTAAAATTCCTCTGCAGACCCAAGCCAACTAAAGGGCCAGGTAAATACTTGCAACCTCCATGACAAGGGTCTTAACAGCAGCACTATGTTGGAAGTAAGGAAGCCCTTCCCAGCACTGATCCTGGCTCTTGTGTATGCTTTATGTGGGTCTGTGAGCCCAGTACTACACAAGCTCTGGATCAGACACCTCTTAGAGGAAGCTGCCATACTGCAGACATCCAAGGAATGTGGGTGCTTGCAGTCGTTCCAAGAACTGGCAATACAAATGTCAAGCATCCACTTTGACGCTGATTTGACCATAATTTAGACCTCTACCCTCACCAGCGCTTGACCAAGGACAAAGCCTTGAATGGGAGAGCTTGAGGAGCTTGCAAGGTCTTTATTCTGCCGTGCACTCTTGGCCACAGCTGCTCAGCACAAAGTTCTTCTCCTGTAACTATGGGAAGGGGTATATGGGGAAACAGCTGCTCCGCGGCAGCTTCCCGACCTGTGCCAGCCGAGCTGCCCAGCGGGCCCGTGTGCTGCAGTCCTCCTCTGCCTGCAGCCTGGGGGATGGGAGAAGCTGCTGATTCAGATCCACTCCCCCTGCTCAGCCCGTCCTACTTCTTGTGGAAATTACCACCTCTTGAGATCTGCCTGCAGAGTAGGCTCGTGTGGACACCCCCTCAGCTACTTCGGTCAACCTGGGCCACACTTAAATGGATTAAGTAGGAGGTTTTTGCTAGCCCAGTTTGATTGAAGTGGGTTGAGGGGTACTTACACATGCATTTCTGCAAACACATCATGAGAGGGCATTAATTCCTGGGAAAAAGCAACGACAAGTAGCTGGGACTACCAGCTCTTGCACTGACACAGCTAAATCAAGAGTCCACTCAAATGAGGCTGTGCAGCTTCAGGGACAGGCATGAATTTTCTTTGCCAACAGTGAAAGTTACTGTTTCCCCCCAGCTGCAGGTTGCTGCTCTCCCAGCATCACTGGGGGAAGGGGAAGCCTGTTACTCTCACTTGAGCAAGAAGTTGGCAGGGTTCACCTGCCAGGAAAGTTCAAGCCTTAGCATTACAGCAGGCTAGGAACTGCTGTCTCCCTTTCTGTAGGCTGAACTGAGGAGGAGGCGGCAATTTCCATCTGATCCAGGCTCAGACATGTAGTTTAGAATTAGAAGTCAACTTAAGCTAAAAATTCAGAAAGCCCTTCCACCCCAGCTGCAGTTATACAGCTCCATAGCACTTGGGAAGGTATCACTGTAAGCATCTAATCTCACTTGCCTGTTCTGGTGCTTTGTGCTCCTCAGTTACGTCAGCCACGGCAGCATGAACAGCACAGGTAAACCAGCCTTAAGTCATGCCTATCAAATAAAAAGCTTTGCTGCTTAAAGATTAATGTAAGAAATCAATGTGCTTGCAGCGTGTGCCAGCAGATGATCTAAGCCCATCTTAAGCAGGCTCAGAAACTTCACGTAATGGTGATACAAAATCTATGAGCAGTTAATGCTACGAGTGTCTGTCTGCTTCCCAGAGTGCTTCAAATGCTGGTTCATGAGCTGGCTACCAGATGTGCTCCTCTTCTCCCTGAAGGCCATCACGAGGACTGCTATTTCATTCTCAAATCTCAACAGCCAGTGTGGTGACAGCAGAGGCTGCTCTCTAACATATGTCTCCTGCATGACAGCACATTCATTTGAATACCTTCTTATGCTGAAGTAACTAAAGTGACCACTTAACAGGAAGGGATGAATCTTTCCAGCTATCAAAACTGAGCAGCTTAACAAGAACACTGTCAGAACAGCATCCAAAAATGAAAGGGCAGTTTCTGTTAAGGATAGAACAGGGCCATATGCAGGGATGACTCTCTTGCCAAAGTAAAGGCTATTGCCATCCACATACATATACTCCCTCGCAAAGCAAGATCAGACCATATTAAATGACAATGTCTTTTCTGATGGTTAAAGCAAACTAGGAAACAATGCTGCCTTGGGCAAGGTCACTGCTCAAATGTCTGGCAGGTGTAGATCACGGTGTGCTCTGATCAGGGACGTGTTTGGAGTGAGCTCCTTTCACAGGAGAAGGGGCACTGGGGAAAAGGAATGAGGATAGTGACAGGCATCCAGGTCTCACCCTGCCCTGAAGCTGTGACTCGGCCGTGACAACCACCAGGACAGGGCCCTGGAATCCTGCTGCCCACATACAGCCTTAACTGTCATGAACTGTCTTTTAACAGTGAAGTGTCACCAATATTTAATCATCCTGTTGGGACAGCATGAGCCTGAATCACTCTGTAAGACGCTTGTGTGCAAAAGAATAGAAAATTAGCATTGATGTAATTAACTGTGTATGGCTCAACCTGGCAAAACCTTCAGCCAAGCTGTGTAAAACATAAAACCCCTAGAAAGGAGCCGCGTGCTCCGTGCTCCTCCAGGAGCTGTGCAGTGAAACCTGTGGCTCAGTCTGGCGTGTTGTAACCCATCCAGGAGCACAAACTGCCTCTCACTGCAGGCTCGATTCTCATGGGCACGGAGATTCAGAAGCCAGGGAGATGTCAAGACCTCGGATCTCAGTGTATTCAAGATTTATCTGCATCCCTATGCACATAAATGCCCTTTCAAAGGAAAAAATAGCCCCGTGTGATTGAAGTCTGCATCAGTACAAATCCCAGGCTGGTTTAGACCATACCCACACAAGAATGGAATGTATAATCACAATGTCTGGGATTCTCCTTAACTTTACTAAGGGCTGGGTTGAAGCTATTTTGAAAGAAACAACTATGTCTCCTTTAAGCATTAAGCATTCCTGGCAGTAATAATTGCCTTGTAACTAACTCCTCATTAGCACTCTCTCAGACCTGAATTACTGCACTGACTTTATGTTGCTCCCGGTCCAAGACCAGGATTATCATCCCGGCACCAAAGTCTGCTCTTAATTATACTGTTACAGATACCAAAAAAACCACCAAAATTCCAATGAAATAAATGGAATGACTCTGGATTTAGAGCAGCATAACTGAGATCAGTTTGTCCCATTGTTTCCCATCTAATCCACAATTTAGCATGATAAAGCACAGTGTTCTACACAAAGCTTCTTTTAGCTGGGAAGACCAGCTTGTTTTACCCACCAGTAGTATGTCATGGTGATAGATAACTATTTTAATGAATTTAATACTCTCATCTGAATTCCTTATCCAGGAAAGAAAAATAGTTTTGCAAAAAAAGAACATGGCACCTGCTTTAGATAGAATAAAAGCATTAATGTGAAGAACTGGAAACCAAATATCTGACTCTGAATGATGCTGAACAGCTGCAACTTCCACGAACTTCGTAGGAATTGTAAGATCTCCGTGGACAATATTTTAAGATCCAATCCAATGTTTTCTCTACTATTTTATTTCAGTTTGTCATTAATGCAAAGGAAGACACTAGATAAAACACCTGAAGAAATCACCATGTGCAATCCAGATGCCTGAACACAACTTTACAAAGCAGAACTTGCAGTGGCAATGCATGTAGAAGCTTGATCAAAGAGAGATCATTAATCATGTACATACAGGTTGGATGAGGGGAAAAGGCCTGAGGAAAAACCACATGAAAAGTCTTCATCACACAAGTACTTACATTATTGCTTCATAGCTTTTTACAGCCTTAAACCCAAGCGAAAAAAAAGACGTTATCTAAGGTGGTCCAGGGAATACAGCAAGGATACACAAAGACAGACCGAGGAAAGAGTAAATGAGATTTCACTTGCAAGCGATGGAATGGCCGTTAAGAACGCTGGAATGATTTCTTGCATGGCAGAAAGCAGGAACTCAAGAAAAGAAAGCAAGATAAGTATGTATGTTTTAGCAGAATTCTCACTAACTACTAAATTATTATTGGCTGAATACCAAACACTCCACGCAGTGATAAACAACCGTTCATTTTATTTCACTAAACAAAATGCCCATTGAAGGATTTCCACTATTACTGCACTCACTGGAACTCACTTGAAAAATACAGTTTTGGACATACATCAAATACAACTTACAGCTGAATAGCTGCACTGGTCTGACTTACTTTCCAAACATGTCAAGAAAATGTTCTGTTCTCCAGGCAAAAGGAGAACAACAGAGCGAAGCAGTGCACTAACTACAGGTATCAGACATTCCCTGGGGCTCAGAAATAGCTTCTCTTCTTAATTGTGGAGATTTCAGCAACTGGCCCTGCTTTCAGGGGAACCGGGGGTGGGGGTGGTTTCACACACAGCCCCTCATTTTTGGTGGCAATCCAGCATAAACAGTAGGAATTCCCATGTTCTGTCTTGCCACCAAAAAAGGTACATCTTCAACAGCTGTGTCAGCACAACAGTACATGAGGCCGCACGGTAAACCAGAAAACCAAACTCATCTCAGTAAAAAAAATAGTGTTACTAAAAACGGTGCTGCTTTTAATCCCAGCATTGGTTCGATCCCCAGTGCGGAATTACAAACAGCTGTGGCAGCACAACGTGGGGCCATAGGTGGTGGTGGCAGTGGCAGGGATGACAAAATCGTTAAGATCTGCAGCCAGGAACAGGCTATGCAGAGCTGTGTCTCAGGCTGTATAGAACTGTCATTGTGACACATCCCATTTCCCTCGGAGGCGAGGCCAGTTATGAAATCCCTCTCTCTGTTCTTTGCCCTGGCTGCTGCAGTTTGTCATCTCCAAAACTGTGCATACAGAACAGTTTTAGAAGCTGCATCCTAAAATGGATCATGGAAATCCTATAGGTTATGGGGGGGAAAAAATACCACAATGGGTTTGTTTTCTAATCTTGCTCTGTTCCATTAGCTCAGCTGCAGGGCTAATGACTGGGCATTGGCAAGCTCCTAAGCCACTTCTGTGTCAAAGAACACATAAAAGATCCTGAACATCTGAGTCAAAATTAAATCCTCTGTAAATCAGCCCTAAAGTGCTTATGACTGGACAGCTCAAAACTGGTGCTCTTTCAGAAGGTGTACCCATGTCCCACTTGAAAACCTAGATCCAAATTTGGTGAACAATGGTTCTGCAAAACATTACGTGTTTTACAGGGCTTGTGCTCCCCACACCTTTCCTTTCCATACGTTTACATCCCCTACATGTCTGTACAACACTACCAAATGCAATTCCTACCCTGCTGTTATAAATAGCTACCCAAACCCAGGGAGAGTAGAGAACCACTCCATCCAGGTTAGGTTCTGTGTTTGGGATGGTTGCTTTAGGCTCTGTCCATACATCTATAACCTGATAATCTGTTGATTCTCAGCATCTCTGAAAGACAACTCTTACAGTTCTGAAGCTGGGTTCTCAAGACACATCAGCGCCTAAACCCTGTGAGCAGTTCTGGAAAGAAAGAAAAAAAATCCTTGAATCTTTCCACCCTCCATAGCCCCCACTCATTGGTGCAAAGCCCTTTAACAGAATTGTTTAGACCACACAACACCCACAAGTCGCAATTTATGAAGTTCATCAGTCTAATCACTGCAGACTTTTTTCAGAGTGGATCCCCACAGTAACAATTATTTTCTGCTTTACTGACTCAGGGAATTTCATTCTAGTTTTTCTCTCCTTACCTCCCATCCACCCTTTTATTTCTATTCCATGTTTCTTCAGTCCCTCTTGCACGTATTGTGCCTTTTGTGGCCAAAAAAAGCCTGCAGCTATAGTATTTCCCCATGTTGCTAGTGGAAACTGCAACAGCCTGCATAATTTGTCCCCTCAAATGCAGATCTGCCCTAAACCTTCCAGTTTTATTTGTTTGGCCATGCTGTTGAGCTTCGAGTTGTTCAGTAAAACTTGGAGCTGTGAACCATTATCAGGAGCTTTTGGGTTTTCAGTGAATCCCCATGAAATAGAGACTGCAAGTTTTACGTGCTTATTGTCACTGCAGCAGTCGCACAAGCCGTGTGACATGAGCAGAGCTCAGCTCTGTGTCTGTGCTATAAAGGCACAAAAATCATTGCAGGAAATGGGATTTTTAAAACATAACAGGAGAAATCTTGGATTTTCTTTCTCCTCCCTCATTTCATTTTTGAAGGAAATTTTTAAGTCAGCTTTATGTAAAAGCTTTACGCACACGCACACACAAACACAAACACACATCCCTGAAAAGCAGAGTTCCCCAACATTTTCATAATTTTATTCTATGCTATTCAGCCTCTTCCCCAAAGAGCAACTTTAGTTTAGGAGTGCCCCAGCACCTCTCAGCAAGGTGGACCAGGGAAGCCAGCGAGGAGCTCGCACATACCCTCTTTGTTCCACACGAAGCCAACCTCCGGCTTAACGCAGGCCCTTCCAGCCTGGGAAAACCTGGGAATTGCTTCAGCTGTGAGGGCCGGCCGAGCTAATAGAACACCTCAGCTGCACGGCCTGGGCCCTGCCCTCCCCTCCCGCCGGACCCCCGGGCTCCCCGCTGGCCCACCCGCGTCCCCAGCGCCCCCCGCGGCCTCAGGGCGGGGGGCTGTCGCGGAGACAGCCCGTACCTGGCCCGGCAGAGCCCCGCAGGTGCCAGCCCCGAGGGTGGGCGCTCTGCCGGCAGCGGGGCTCGAACCCGCGATCCACGGCCTCGCAGCCCGGGCCGCCACGGGGCGCGTCTCCCCGCGCGGCGGGCGGNNCCGCCCGCCTCCGGCGCCATCTTGCCGCGGCCGCGGGGAGCCGAGCGGGCCCGGCCATGCCGCACTTCCAGGCCTGGGAGGAGTTCACCCGCGCCGCCGAGAAGCTCTACCTCGCCGACCCCATGAAGGTGGGACAGCCCGGGCCGGGAGGGGAGGATGCGCGGCCCGGCCGCGGGAGCGGCGCTCTGGAGGCGGCTCCATCTGCGCGCAGCTCGGCGGGGGCGGCGGGCGGTGTCGGGCTGGGGGGGGNGGCGGGCGGTGTCGGGCTGGGGGGGGTTCGCTGGTGACTGCACGGGGGTGGGAAGAATCACGGAATCGATTAGGTTGGAAAAGACCTCCGAGATCATCGAGTCCAAGCTATGACCGAACACAGCCATGTTAAGTAGACCATAGATAGCAGTAAGTGCCACGTCTAGTTATTTTTTGAACAGTTCCGGGGATGGGGACTCCACCACCTCTCTGGGCCGCCCCTTCCAATGTCTAATCACCCTTTCTGTGAAGAAATTCGTTCTAATATCCCACCTAAATCTCTCCTGGCACAGCTTAACACTGTGTGTGGGTTGCGTGGGAGAAGAGGCCGACCCGCACCTGGCTACTCCCTCCTTTCAGGTGGTTGTAGAGAGTGATAAGGTCACTCCTGAGCCTTCTCTTCTCCAGGCTAAGCACCCCCAGCTCCCTCAGCCGCTCCTCATAGCACTTATGCTCTAGCCCCTTCCCCAGCTCCTTTGCCCTTCTTTGGGCTCTCTCCAGCACCTCCATATCCTTCTTGAAGTGAGGGGCCCAAAACTGCACACAGTACTCGAGGTGTGGCCTCACCAGTGCCGAGTACAGGAGATAAAGCAGCCCCAAGGAAGGGGGTTACTCGATGGTGTTGCACCTGACCATCCTTTTCTATGAAACGGGAGGAAGCTCTCATGTATAACCCCAGCAACATCCCTCGGGGTCAGTGTTTCAGGTGGTGTTATTGGCAGCTGGGATGAACATCAAGAACCGAACTTCAAGGACATTGAGCTCATTCACAGTGTACCTGTGTGTTAAAAACCGAGGTTAAGAGTTCTGCTGAAGTATCAAGAGTTGGTTTATTTTATGAGTTTATAGCATTTAAGACTGTGTCATGTGAATTTGTCCTTTCATTAGCTCTTATGTTGCATTTTTGCCTGCAGTGACATTTTGGACTGGAAGGTGTTTGCCTCCTAAAGAATAACTCCTCATGGACTTAACTTATCAGTTTGACTGTTTCTTGTTTCTGGTGACTTTTCTGGGAGTGTGGTTTATGCAAATATTAAAAGTAACCTCAGCCTTTAAAAAAAGCACTATAGTTCATCTAAAAAGCAGCACAAAAATGTGATGTGGAACTCACACCTGAGAAAACTTCAGTAAAAAAGGCCTAGTTTTCTTCACCAAAAGTAGGGGAACTGGCGAAACCTTCAGAAGATTAATATCTGATTATTTAAAGCAGATTAACGTCTGCCTTTTAATTAGCACAGAGCCACCATATGCGATTGCTGCTGATAATAAAATTGCCCAGTTTTGCCTTCTTAGGCTCTATGACATTCAATTAAGTGAAAGAGGAGGGATGTCACTGCAGCCAGGAGTTGCTCTTCTCCTTTCCTTAGGGGGCCTCCAAAGGCAATCTCTTCCCATCCCTGGCAATAAGCTTGTCTAGTTACAGAGGGGTTTATGTAGGCCTCGTTGTCATAACACAAATACTGTCCTCTTAATTTGGCAGAGAATTAGCCTCAGGAGCTTTTGTATTTGGGCTTGCTGGGAAACTGGAGGAAGAACAAGAACTGTGGGAGATGGGTGTGTGTTCTCCAGCCAGGTACTGAGTGGTCTTGCCTTTTGCAAGAGCAGGTTATTGATGCACTGAGTCTGTACCTGCTGCCTGTGGCAGCCTCTCTTGTGCTTTTGGGGCTGCTCAGTGGGGAGATGTGCTGTTGCACTGCTTCTGTGCTCAGAAGGTGGCAGTTTGTTAAACAGAAAGGGTCAGTCTGTGATGAGATCCATTCTTGAGCAGGAATTTCAAAATGTATTTGTAGTGAAGGCGGTTGTTGACCATTAGCACAAATCACTGTACAATAAAAACCTGCTTACAGTGTGAGTTCAGAATGTTCTTAAAGGCCACCTTGCTTTGTTTCTAGTTACTGATGTTAGCTGAGTGGGTTAGCTGCAAACAGATGCAGACCCTCTGTGCCTGATTCTGTGCTCAGGAGGAACCATTTAGTGCTCAGTCACTGAGGATGTGGATTTTTAGCAGTGTGGCCTTGAGAACTTTGGTGATTTGAGGGTCCAGAGGGCCTGGATAGGTTAGAGCTCAGGGAGGGTGACTGCAGGAGTAACTGTGATAACAGTTCAGGTACCATAGAAGAAAAAATGGTGATGTTGAGCTTCCCCCACTCAGTTGATTCCTTCCAAGTCTTCATGTATAGCTACTTTTTTTTTTTTTTTTTAAAGTGTTTCAAGCCTACAAACACAGGCTTCCAGTTGGTTTTTCTGGGGTGTGATACACAGCGAGGGGGTGTCTCGTCTCGACATGACTCTCATAGTTTATCCTGCCTGTCACCAAGGTCTCTGCAACTGTTGTTGCTGTATTTGCAGTCTTTTTGAACATCCCCAGTGTTAACCTTGCTGATGCTGCTATAAAACCAGTTTAAAGTGTTAGGCAGGGAAATGTGGTGGGTCAACTTCCACACCACCTTGGCTATGGGATTACAACTTCCACGCCACCAGACCTGAGGACCACCACAGAGGTGCTGAAAACATGGAGCAGTACATAATTATAATTAAGGGTAGTCTGAATGTGGGCAGATTTCCTTCAATATATTCTGAGAATGGTTAGCTGTAAGTGCTAATTCTTAAAATGTTTGTCATTTCAGGTGCGTGTTGTTCTCAAATACCGACATTGTGATGGGAACCTCTGTATCAAAGTAACAGATGATGTGGCTGTAAGTACAGAACACATTCCCCTTTCGGGGCTTCTTGTACTTCTCACAGACTTGTGTTTTGCTGTCAGTCAGCTTGGGAGCTCTTGGACACTGCCTTGAGAGTTTCCTAAAAACTTGTGCTCAGCTTTCCCTCGTTGCTGTGTCTCTGATTGACACGGACTTGTTCAGGAGCGTTTTCAAACAGGTGTTTACTACTGTGAGTGTGGTCCTTTTTATTTGCTCAGAGTGGTGAAAACTACCAACCATAGTTTAAGTTACTTCTTTGTGGTTATGAGACTGAATGACAGTGATGTTGCAGCTACGGAGTTGTTTTCCTGCAGTCCAGGGTGAGCAACAGTATTCTGCCCTACTCTTGTCTTCAGACTTGGAAAAGAGTCAAATTTCTTCTTTCCAGGAAAAGTAATCTGGCATTGGAATTTCAAGTGCCTGGAAGGGATGTGAAACTCCAGTAAAGGCACTTCTTGATAGGGTAATAGGGTTTAGCATGGGTGAGATGTTGAGTGTGGGGCACTGATAACAGGGGGAATTTAAGGGTAATTTTGTTGAAATCTCACATAGGGGAAGTTGGAGTCAGGTGATTCACAAATGTGAACTCTTCTGGGGTATAGGCTGCCTTACCTGCTTTCAGGCACAGAAAGATGTTACACCAGGTGGGGGGAAATGGGAATTGGTTTCAGGTTTTTCCCTAGGTTGTTTTGATGTTTGGGTTTTCTGTTTTGTTTGTTTGGGTGTTTTTTATCTTAATCAGATGCTGTGTTCCTTATTTAGGGCTGCCTTAGAAAAACAGGTTTTGCTTGGGGTAGGGGATCCCCTTCAGTGGGAAATACTGAATTTTATGTCCCTGGCAGTGTAGCATTAAGGACTGAAAGGCAAGATAAACTTGCTTTCAGAATACAGAGAATAGGTAAGTAACTTCAGGTTTAAAATCTGGTTCTGTATTTAGGCAACTCAAAGAGGAATGTCTTTAAAGACATCTTTAAAACCTAAGTTTTAACAGGTTTTTTGAGCTTGAAGAAACTAGAATAAATTACAAGCTTCCCTGTTTTCAAAATGGGAGGCATGAGCATTAAGGAGAAGCTGAAAAGTAAACACAGATATGTGTGTGCTTTGAAACAGGGTGGATGTGTAGATGTGTTGGTGCTGCCTCCTGGTAACAAATGAACGTTTCAGTGCTCTCCTTGTTTGGTGTGTTCCAAGCACAAATGCGTAGCAGCACTAAACAAGATAAAACCAGTTGAAGTGAAATCTGATATTAGGAACTTTGTCTTGCAGTGTTTGCTGTACAGAACAGACCAGGCACAAGACGTGAAGAAGATCGAGAAATTCCACAGTCAGCTCATGCGACTCATGGTGGCGAAGGAATCCCGCAGTGCTGCCATGGAAACAGACTGAAGTGCTGCAAATAAAATGAGTGCTCTGGTCATATTTCACTGGAAGAAAATCTCTTGGATTTGAACGAAAAACTGGGGCAGGAGATGCTTTTATGTACTGAAGTGGACTGATGACAAGTCTGAAGCATTTTCACCCCTCAGACTCCACTTTGGAAATCTAGGAAAATAAGTGCTTTCAATTGAAAGCTTATATTTATTTTTGGGTATCAAGCAACTATTCTTACACATTAGGTATGCTAAGAAGACAAGTAAATATTTTAAACCTACAATACGTTAGTTTGAATTTGATAGGCCACAAGCATACTTCTGGAAAGTTACTGTAAGATTTCATACAGATTTCATTGTGTTCATACCTTATGCTGGTGTATTCTTAAAATGAGAGGGTTTATTAACCTAATACTGTAGCATGGTGACTGGGTCTAATAAATATTTACATACATTATATAAATCTGTTGGGTTTAGAGTAACAGATGTTTTCTGGAGATGTTAAAATTGCCAATTTGTATTACCACTGTCACTGGCAACATTCCAGCTTTTGTTATTGCTCTTGGTCATAAGCCGCGCAACATTATCCATGATGCAGTTTGTAAAACTCTTATATTGCCTAAGTAATTAAGCTGTATTTTAAAAGTTAAAGTAGAACTTCACTTGAATATTGCTAGAGATCTGTGAGAAACTGGGAGAGTTTTTTTCTGCCTGTGCAAATACTGTTACTAAAAAATAGTGGCTTTTGTACATACTTGAACTGTTTTGTACTAGCAGGGATTCCTTCTCCCATCCTCGCTTCAGGCGGAGGTGAAGTATATCAGCAAGACAAATTCTGGAAGCGCTTGCCTATTATGTTAATAGAAAATATCCAACCAAACACTATCCAGATTCCTTTTTCTAGCAGCTTGTTAACTGCATTTTCAAAAGTTACATGTGGCAGGTGGATGTCAGCCAAATGAATAAATGGATGAAAACAGCTTAATAAATACTTAAATACCACTGTCAGAAATAGACCAGTGCTCCTGTAGCTTAGACTTGTTTCTCACAGTAACCTCTGGTAGGCTGATGGAAGCCTTAATTGTCTCTTGCAAAAAAGCTTTTTGTTTGAAAACCCAGTAGCTAAAATTGATACTTGCTTTGACTGGGTCTTGCATACTTAAAAACAGATTAACATTTTCATGTACTTAGACTATCGGTATAACTAGGTGCTTTCAGAACTTATTTTTTAGGTGAAACCAAGCCATGGAAGTAAAGCAGACCTGTACTTGTAGTGGCATTTATATATAACAAAACAATCTACTTAAGTAGCTGCCTGCTGTCACTTACATAAAAATAGTGGAGCTACTGGGAAGCAGTGGACTTTCCACATTTGCCAAAAGCTTGGAAATAAACCACCAGGCTTAAATATTGCATTAGAGTACCCTTTCAGCTGAACATAGAATGTTGCACATTGTTGGAAAATACTGTGGTGTTAAATTCCCAAACTGCTCAAAATTCTAGTCTGCAGGAGTGACTGGTATGTGTGTAACATTTTTGTATTGGCTTTTGAAATATAAATAAAGCCAGAGAGAAGGCTGGAGTCTGTTAATTGTTAAACTTTCATGAGATACTGTAATACTGAAATTTTTTCTTCGGTGCTTCAAATAACTTTCCTAATACTTGCAATATAGTAGTAGTGAGACTGGGTGTACCAAGTGGCCAAAAGGCTCCAGCTTTATACTCCAGGAGGTTTTAGAGGAGGGGCAATTACAGTACTGTATATTAGAGCAGCAGTTGTCAAGCGAAACAGGCAAGGAAATACATTTTTAGTTTTCTAAATTCAGAAATTATTTCCCTAAATCCATGGGGAAATATTATTGCTACTTTTGTAAGAGTATGTGTTGTTAAGCTTGTTCTCCACATAATCAGAAAAAACTAGGGTGGTTCTGTGCAGGCAGAATGCAAAAGTAGATATTACAAAGCTGCTGCTTAAAAAAAAATGTTATGGAAACTTCTGTAGAAAAACATAGGTGCTTCATAACGTTGTCCTGGAACTTTCAGCCATTTCCATACTGTGTTCATGGGGCAGTAGAGAAGCTCTGAATTCCGAGCTCTTGTTTCTTTCATGCCTATACCCTTGCTAAGGGTACATGTGCTTATGTTCACTGATCGCTTCCCTAATAAACATCTGCTGAGTTAGTTCATCGTGTTGCCAGCTACTTGAATGTGTTTTCTGGTTTGTGATTAAAAAATCGGTTTATTGTGGCTGCTGCAGCAAAGGGGTGCTCACTGTACATGAATTTCTGCATTGGGCAGCCCAGCTTGCCAGAGACTCCCTCTGCTCTCCAGCCAGGAATCGGTGCCAGGAATTACAGGCTGCAAACAGGCAGGGCAGGAGCACGTGGGCAGCCTGTGCAGTGACAGACAGGTGACCTTTGCAGAAGTGGAATGATTAAAAAAAATAGGATGCTTTCCCCTGCTACGGCTAATTTTGTTGCTGCCTGTTAGTTATCTTCAGTAATTGTTCTGTTTTGTGAGAGTAGTTTAATAAAGAGGTCTGGGCCTTGTTATTGTTCCAAGAAATTGGGTTAGTTTACCCATGGAATTTATTCTGTTTTTCTGGAGTTCTCACCTCCTGGTTTTCTTGAGTGTCTTGATTTCGTTTCTTTCTTTGTGCAAGGCACTTAGGCTGACTCTGTGTCTGAGCTCTCTCTTATGTGCAGCTTCACCACTTCTGTTTCCAATTTTAGGGGTTTGAACCCTGAGCTGCTCCATATGTAATCCATTGTGGAAGTGGATTCTGGAGTGCAGGAAGATTTTTAAATTATCTATACAAGTGAGAAGTTTGGTCACAGGTCTTTATTTTAGAGAGCCTTATGAAAGAGGCCTTCCTATTAAAGTCCTGACCTAACTTCTAGGAGTGACAGGTTTAATCTGGAAAACTGGATGCTTTGGTGGGAAATGGAACTGCAGCCAAGCAGGTGCTTTTAAAAATGTTTTAACTTGTCAAAATAATTATGTTTCATCTCAGTAAGTTTCTTCCTGCAGTATAAAAGTGAGTAATACTCAACATTTTGCTGTAACAAATGTGAAGAAACCCTGATTCCTGCCAAATGTGGTCTGTAGGACTGGGATGATCACTTGTTACTGTAGGCTGATTTTAAAGGATTAAATCATCTTTGGTGTTCTTAGGTGTTCATCCTGCTATAGGCAGGTTGAATCCCCTCAGATCACCCAGAAGAATGGGAACACAGTTACCTTACCTACTTGTGCTTTTTCACTTCTGGCTTGGGGTAGGACAAACCTCTCATAGGAATCATTCTGCAACCACCTTTTAAATGAAGTTTGGATCTGAAGTGGAAGTACATAGAAAATAGGTGGGTTTTTTTCTGTGAACTTACCTAGGCTGCAGATCAGGCACAAGAACAGACCTTCAAGAGTCTGTGAGCATTAGTGGGTGTCCTTAGGGAGTAGGAGCTTAGCTGAAAACTGATATTCTTTGTAGAGTGCTGCGTGCTGGGGGACCTCCCAATTGACTGAAACAAAACTGTTTTGATCAAACAAATCTAAGGAGTCCTTTTGTTAGATAACCATCTTAAAGGACCTTCACTTTCTTTTTTTTTTTAGAGGAAACTAGTCTACAAAGAACTACATCTAATTCCTTGCTTATGTTAATAGTGATTTGGTTTTCAAAACATGGGGGTGTCTTCTGAAATGCCGATACTACATTAAAGGTAGATCTGCTGTGTGACTCAGCACAACTATTGTTTATAAAGATACTATCTGTTAAAAGAGCTTTGAGAGTTCAAGGATTGGTATTTAAATACAAGCAATGGTTGAACTGTCTTTGTTGCTGGGGATGACATAAAAACATGCCTTTCATCTCTTACTACTTTCACATAAGTAGATCTTTAGTCTAAGTAGGCTCTTCAGACCGGCTTCCAGATAAGCCTCCCCTCCCTCATGCTGGGCTGAAGTGTTTGAGGCACTACAGACTGGAGACAGATGTGGGCTTTTTAGTCTGCAGAAATGTTATTTTTGAGATGAGAATGATGCCACAGTATTTTAGCAGCAGATTAGTTACTCAGCAGAATGCAAGGCATGGTAGTCTGTTAACCCCTGCTTAGTACGGGAGCCTGTGTGCATGCCCTGTAACTGCTCCACCAGAGTAAGTGCTCCTGGGAGAATGTGGGCTTGGACTGGACTGTGTAAAACTGAAGTCTGTGGGAACTGAGCAAACAAAAACATGGTCATGGCGTGATAGCAGAGTTAACTGCCTTGGTGCAAGTCCAGGCCCATGCTGTTGAACATAATCTTTGTTTCTGGTGAAGGTGAGTCCTTATGTTCTTGCACTGTGCCAAAGTTAGTTGTAGGGGTGTGTTCTTGGAGTCCTGTGATGGGAATGCAATTACTTTCTGCCATTCTAAAAGCATCTTAAGTCCTGAGTGCCATCTCTGAGTGCTCTTATGTGAAAATGCTGGAGCTGGTGTGCTTGACCCATTATGACTCCTCAAACAGACAGTTCCTGGGTGTTGTGAATATGGGGGTTATAAAACTAAGAGTATAGAGTTTCTCTTAAACTGTAATGCTGGTATTTATGAAAGTGTTTTCCATTTAAATCAAAACCAGCTCTGAGGGTACTTTGCTTTGTTTAGCAAGTTTTGATTTTGTGCTCACATTCTTTTGTCACCTTTTTGGTGATAATTCTTAGTAATTTTTTTTAGAACTTAAAACATCAGTCATACCGAGAGGTCTGGGATAGATTTTTTTTTCTTTGTTTCCTTTGAAGTTGTGCATGCATGTTGGGTTCTTTTTTTGTCTAGAAGAAGTGGTATCCGTTCATGAAAGGACTGGTCTGCATTGTCCTGCCTCTACTGAGAACCTTCCTGAGTTACAGGCCTGTGTTTACAGTGAGATTCCAAAGATTCGTTCCTTGGAGAGGGCGTTGAGTTTTCTGGACACCTCCTGAACGGCTGTGCTGGCTGGTAGTGAGCAAATGAGAGTTGGGGTAGCTGAAATGTGCATTTTAACTGGGTTGCTCATGCATGTAAATACAGCCACCTCTACTGCAGCTCTGCTGTCATTGTGTGGCTGGGAGATGAAAGGTTCGCCTCGGGGCGCTGACAAATGAGCTCTGGCAAAACTGTGTGGCTCAAAATGTTTCTTTCCAAAGGCATCTGCTCCGGTAAGGAGTCAGCAAGGCAGGGGGATGAACTAATGCCTCAGACGCGTCCGTGTGAAATTCGGTGTCTCACTTTAAATTGCCTTAAAAGATAGCTTTTAAATTTGGGGGCAGGAGGGAAACTGACCTTTCAGTGACTGACAGTTCGGGGGTGTTTTTTTTTTTAAACACATTTTCTGTGGCAGTGCTCTAATATAGCTGAGGTCAGGGACCAAAGGAATAAACAAATGTCATCAGGGGTTGTTGGTTTGTGCCCGGAGGCGAACCTTCTGTGCTTGGTCACACAGCAGAGCCGGGTGACACGTGAGTAAAACCGTGCAAATAACCAGCCGTGGTTTTAGCAGAGCAAACAGCTGCTCTGCAAATAGCTCCTTGCCCACCACAGATGTTGATCATCCCATGAATGTTCAGACTGGGATTCCACAGCAGCCTCGGTCCGTAGAGCAGCTGGCTGCTGGTCCCTCTTGCCTCTAGCACCGATTCCAGGGTGTCTGTGAGCCTCAGCTGAGCTGTTCCCATTCACCAGTGCATCAGAAAACTCCTTGATGTTCTGGAGAGCTGCTGGTGTGGTATTCCGCCTGGCTAGTGTGCCGAGATGGCTTCACAAAAGGTCAGCTGAGTGCTACAGGGAGTGAAATGGAAGCACTGAGAGCTCCCCAGAGGGGTGAGGAGACTGATGGGAGTGAAAGAATCAGTTAGATTGGCCTAGGTTGCCATGGAACCACAGCCTAAAAAACTCTCATCTTGGAATTTCCCTGTCTTGCTTGTAAAAACCTTCTGTCTGTCCCATTAAACATCCTGTGATGTGCATGCTATACAGTATTTACCTAAAAACTAGATATGTCTGAATTTGTTTCTGCATTGTTCTAGTTCGTATGGATGATACAGAAAGTGTGGAACCAAAGATTGTAGATTATATTCTTCCTAGAAGCCTGTGACACTCTGGTAGCCTCTCAAACAGAGTAGCCAGACCCGAACACACGGTACAAGGTGTAAATTATATCATGGATTTATAAAACTGTGTTGTAATTCCTGACATTCCTAAAGTGCCGATGTTGGGGCAGGGGTTTAAGAAGGGATCAGCATTTAAAGGCTTGCTCCAGCAGTAATGGTTCAGTGAGCTATAGCTGCTCCAAACCAATAAATTCTTAAGATACTTCCAGAATGCATCCAGGTGACCAACCCTCAAAACACAAATACTGAAACACCTCCTGGGTGTGATTTCACATGTGTGGTGAGAACGGACTATTTTGATTTCGCAGAGAGTTTTCTCTCCTCATTCTTTTGACTCCTGTATTAAGCTTCCTTCTTTCCTGACTCTTCAGACCCATCTACTTTTTAATTTGTTTTAAACTTATTCTTTCTCTTTAGATCTTTCATGCTGCCCTTATTTTCCTCTCTACAGTTGATCATGGTGATGTTATAAGTGGCTTAGGGGAAGAGGATTGTTACACAGTTGCAGTTTTACCTTCTACTTGTGGGTGTTGATAAGGGATTTCATTCTCAAAGTTGAGCTTCAGTAGAGGGACATTCTGCATTGCATTGGGAAGAGCACGTGTGTAGGTGTCACTGGAGCATTAAAAGTAAACTGCATGGCCACTTTCCTCAGCCAAAATAGTAAAAGAAAATGGTTTTACTGGATATAGACAAATAACACTTGGACTTCAGCAAATAAGAAGATCCTTCAGCTCATACTCTGTGTTGAAGTATCTACCTAGATTGTAGCAATTAATTTGCTTTCCTGTAGTGCAAATTGCATATTTCTTGGAATTATTTTATTTCGCTGAAGACTACTATGGATGTCAGCCAGTCTACAACTTGTAAAAGATTAGATATCAGCAATTCTCTATAATAATATTTCATCAATACCTGTCTTACAATATAAAGCATGATTTTTAAAGGTAACCATTTTTTTATCTGTTGTTGTCTGTTTTTCTGTGCTTATATGAATCTTTGTTTGAACTCTCTGCAATTCCCCTCCCACCAGTAGTCCCATAAGTTTCTATCATGGCCAAGTCCTCCCCCTAATTTCTGTAACAAACTCCAGCTGCTTTGAAGGTGGATATTGTGTGTATTGTTCCTCTACCTCAGCCTGATGCTAAAGCAAAAATAACTTCGAGGAATGCCAGACCATGGAGTTGCTAATGTTTTCCATTTGTCTCACTTAGAATCACAGAATAGCTCAAGCTGGAAAGAACCCTTAAGGATCACCAATTCCAACTTCCTGCTCCTCACAGGACTACCTAAAGCTAAACCATATGATCAAGAGCATTGTCCAGATGCTCCTTGAACTCTGACAGGCTGGATGCCATGAGCACTTCCCTAGGGAGCCCGGCCCAGTGACTGACCACTCTGTGAAGAACCTTTTCCTAATGTCTAATCTGAATTGCGTCTAATGCAGCTTCATTCCATTTTCTTGTGTCCTGCTGCTGATCACCAGCGAGAGGAGATCAGCACCTCCTCTGTGAGGAAACTGCTGGGCTGTGATGAGTCCACCCCTCAGACTTCTCCCAGCTGAACAAACCAAGTGACCTCAGCTGCTCCTACTGAGTCTTCCCCCTGAGGCCTTTCACCAGGTTGGTCACCCTCCTCTGAACACACTTCAATAGTTTTATGTCCTTCTTATATTGTGGTGCCCAAAACTGCCAACGGGACTCGAGGTGAGGCTGCACCAGCACTGAGTAGGGCAATCATCTCCCTTGACCAGCTGGTGATGCTGTGCAAGATGCACCCCAGGACATGGCTGGCCTTTTGCCTTGAGTGGTATTTGCATCTCTGTGTTGCCCTCTGATAGGCTCCACAGCCTATCAGATTTGTGTGATTTTCACAATAAACAGGCAAACCAGTTCCAGTTAGGAGGGATCCATGTAAAGAACTAAACCTGGTGTAATCTTCCCCTGTTCTGTTTGAGGTACCTACTTTGCTCGTTGCTCTTTACTGCTGCTACTACTATAAGGAATCATAGGATTGTTTAGGTTGGAAAAGAGCCTCTGAGGTCATCAAGTCCAACCATTAACCCAGCACTGCCAACCCCACCACTAAAGTGCTGCTAAAGCACAGAGAAAAACTACTATTAAGTGAATTGTCAACTTAAGAAGGTGGACACCCACAAGAAAACATGTATGCCAGAGGGATATCTCCACAATAGGGACTTTGAACTACCCTGTCCACTTCAAAAAAGGAAGAACTGGGAGGCCCTCAGCAGTAACAGGGTGCTTTCCTGGATGACTGAACACACCTGTTTTCAGAACAGGGGACAGGATGAAGTATGACACTACCTCTTCAGCAAGTTAGAGAGGCTGGAGTTACTAACTAGAGGTTGGAATTGGCATCCTTATAACAAATAGAGGACAGAAGAAATGCAAATTTTCGTTAGTTAAAATAGTCAAACAGAGTACTGTGCTGGCTTTGGCT
>VXAZ01010488.1:729538-747597 GCA_013399875.1 Gymnorhina tibicen | reverse complement strand
CGGGTACGGGGCAGGACGCGGTGGTACCGGAGGGGTGCCGGGTACGGGGCAGGACGCGGTGGTACCGGTGGGGTGCCGGGTACGGGGCAGGACGCGGTGGTACCGGAGGGGCGCCCGGCAGGACTCGGGAAAAGCGGGATGCAGCGGGGCAGGACTCGGGAGAGCTTTTGGGAGGGCATCGGGCGGGACCCGGAGATACCGAGGGGGTCACAGAGCAGGGTGTAGGAACAGCCGGAGGCACCCAGCGAGACACCCGGGAGCCTGGCACCACCAGGCAGGACCCTGGGAAGCTTTAGGATGGCACCGGGAAGGACCTAGGGGTCCCGGGGGCGGGGGGCACAGCACCCACCTGTCTCTGTGCCCCCAGTCCCCATCCCCAGCAGGCAGGTTGGTGGGGGGGGNNCGCCCCGACGTGGTGTTTGGTGGGGGGGGGGGGGGGGGCAATCCACCCCCTCCCCTTTTAGGAGTGCCCGGAGTGGAGAAAATCTGAGTCTTCCCAGGAAAAGCCATTTGTAGCTTGGAGCTGCCAAACAGCCGCTTCCAGCACCCCCAAACCCGGAGCGCCCCATGTGGGGACAGGCCAGGGACTCCGATGTGAGAGCCCTTAGTTCGCCTCCCCGCGTGGCATTGGGCAGGAAAAAATCCGTTTGTTTTCCCTTCTTTACGGGTGCTCCACAGCCATCGCAGCTGGTTTTGAAGGTTTCAACCGTTCTCTTTCCGTGGGTTTGTCCCTTCTTCCGCCCCTAATTTCCCACCCTATTTGAGTTTCTTTGGAACTGCCATGGTCGCCCCGAAAGGAAACATCCTTTGGCGTTCCCAGAAAAGGAGAGGCCTTTGGAGAAAGGAAACAGCCCCAGAAACAATGGCAGCGGCGTTTCCTTCCAGCAGAACACTGGGTGGGGGTCCTGGAGCCGCCACTTGTCCCTCCTTGAAGGTTTTCTTCTTTGATGAAAGTTATTTGAAGGATGTTGGTATGAAGCGCGGGGGTCACTCAGTCCTTAAATCCCACCAGGGCGCTCCTTCGCCACATCCTGATGGCGTTTTTTGCATGGAATCATGATGGATTCCCACAAAAAAAGTCACGCTCCAGCCCTGGGATGTGACGTCCTGGGCACTGACAGCTCAAAAATGCAGCAAAAAGACACTTTTGAACCCCAAATGTGTGTTTTTCCTTTAATTTTGCTTTCAAGCAATCCTTCCTCATCCCATGGGATCCTCATGGGATCTTCATGGGATCGTGATGGGGAAAAGCAAAGTGAGGGATGTTTGCTATCCATGTTCTCTTTCCAGTCCCTATCCCATTCCATCCCCAATCCCAACCCCAATCCCTTCCTCAATCCCATCCCATCCCCATCCCAACCCCGTCCCATCTCCGCCTCCATCTCCCACACCAGGGGTGAAGCACGTTTCCATCTATAGCAGTCACATATGATTACTGCATTATTTAATTTTTTTTCCCCAAATTTGGTCTCTCTGGAGGATACGGCGCTTTCTGCCCCCCCCACCCCCCCGCCCCCGGGGTCGTGAGAAATGCCGCTGCGGATTTTCCCAACGGACACTGCTCCACAGCCCGGCATCTCCTATCTGCCCGTTTATAAATAGTCGAAGCTGAGGGAAGAAAAGGAAAAAAACTCCCCAAAAATAATTTAAAAAAAAAAAAAAAAAGGGGAAGGCGACTGGCTGCGTTGCAGTGCCGAGATGCTCCTTGACCTTTTTCCAGGCTTTTTCAAGGGTCCCTTTTCCGGCCAGATTCCCGCTGCGTATTTTAAATCCCAAGCTTGGTCTTTTGGGATTTAATTTGGGTCTGGGTTTCACATGACTCCAGCGCCTTAATCCTATCAACTGGGGTCATCAAACCCCAACCGCCTCCGGGATTTAATTCCCCATACAGTTAATGGTTTAAAGATTCGGGGAGGGGGCTTTTTTGGGGGTTCAGGCTGTGCCAGAGCCAGGAAACAGCTTTTTTTGGGGTGAAATGATGCAATTTTAGATGCAGATGGGGTGATTGATATCAGCGCAGGGATTAATGTTGAGATTGCAGGGATTTAAAGGTGATTTTTTTTTTCCATAGGGAAAAAATTCAAAAGGAAATTTAAAGCAGGTTTGGGGTTTTTTTTTTTTTTTGTCATGGGAAAATTTAAAGTATTTTGGAATGTTAAATTGTAAGGTATTTATTCCACAGGGAAAAAAAAAAAAAGACAGCTATTTTTAAAGGTAAATTTAAGTCTATTCTGTTTTTCCATATGCAAAAAAAAATCCCAGCAGATGGGCTGGGGCGGAGGGAAAACACCCGGGCAGGTGTTTAGCTCAGGGCAGCTGGATAAAAATCCAGGTTTGGAGCCCGAAGAGCGGGCGGGAGGGGCTGAGGGCCCCAGGCCCCCCCGGACCCGTATGAGCACCGCGAGCGGCTTAATTTTTTCGATCTGGTTAAAGCATTAGAGGATTTGGAGCGCCGAGGTGGCCAAAGCCGGAGCTGTGCCAGGGGGTTCGGTGCCGTGCCTGCAGCTCCAGACCCAGCTCCACCGGCCTTTTTTAGGGTCACGTCTGTCTGAGATGAGGGATCGGGGTGAATTCTGCGAGAAAAAGGGGATTTCGGGGAGCGAGCAGCCTTCAGATCTGGGTCCGTCTCCCTCTCCCCGATTCACTGGAGGGGAGATGATGGAGCCGGGATCGCCTGTTGCCGCAGGAGTTTAAGGATGACAGAGCAAAGCTGCAGCCCCAGAGCACAATTAACGTAATTAACATGGTCATCATTAGGTTTCAGAGTTAACACACCCCGGTTTGCAGCGCCGGGTGCAGCTTTGAGGCACTCGGGGCTGTTTTAATGCCTTGGGGTGCGACGGGAAACCTCCGGCTGGTGCCAGAGCCTTTTCCCTCTCTGGAGCCTGGATTTCCCCGGGAATCCCCAGCACCCTTTGGGTCCGCACGTTTTTTGTGCCCAAAAAATCATCCTGGTGGAGGAGGTGGGATGGAAAACCTGGATTTTCGCAGCTGTTGGGGATGCACAGGTAGAAGCTGTGGAGTCATTTATTGATGCCATCGGCATCATTAATGAACTATATTATGAATATTATTATGAATATTATTATTATTATCGTTATCATCATTATACTTATCACTCATAACCATTATTATCATTATAATCACTTTTATAATTGTTATTGTAATTATTATAACGGTTACAGTTACTTTGATTAAATTACAATTGTAATTATTCTACGAGGTCTATTACCTATTATCGCTAATATTTCTAATAGAAATTACAATAGAATTACTGAGTATAATCTATTTTCACCTGGATTATCCCAATTTAACACAGTTTTATAATAATGGAGGAGCTGGGCTGAAAACATCTGGATTTTCCCAGCTGTTGGGAATGCAGGGAGGTTTAGGAGCTGTGCCATCTGCATAATTAACGAACTGTATAATTTTGATCACAATTATTAATATTATTATTTTTATCAGTATTATTACTACTGTTATCATTATTGTATTGGAACCATTGTTATAATTATTATAATCACTATTACCATTATTATCATTATCATTATTAATACCACTTTTATCATTATTATTCCCACTTTTATAATTATTATTCTCACTTTGATCATTACTCTCATTATTCTGAGCACCATTATCCCTCTCACATCCCCACTATTATCCCTATTCTTACAAAAATATACCTATATTTATAACTATTATAAATTATATGTTCTCCATGATCTATTTTATTCTGGAAATTCCAACTTAATGAGTCGCCATCCTGTATTTCTTTCCACACTCCCTAAATTTAATACAATTATCTATATAATTACATATAAACACACTGTAATTACCATTATTTTTCCATACTGTCTATCGGATCTGATACCACAGCTCCATATAATTAATAAATAATATTATCAATGATTTGGGACCTGCAGGCACCTCCAGCATCTCCCCCCCACACACCCTCCAGGATTTAAAGGTTTATGTTCTTAGCCCGGGCGAGCTATTTTTACGCATCCTCACCAGACTGGGCCTGCTTTCTCCCAGTTTTTCACCAGAGAAAGGAAATTTAATTATTTTTTTTAATTCCTGAGAAGACTTATCAGCCGGAGCAGAGTTTCCTGCCTGGAGCTGGAAGGCTCCGTCCGGAAATGGCACCACTGCCTTGCCAGGAAGGAGGATGATGAACGGATGAGGGAGGAGGCTAAAAATACCCCCCAGCGCCTTGTTTTCCTCTTCCCACCCTGGAAAAATCCAATTACAACCTCTGAGCTCTTAGGGAAAAGTGCGAGGTCGTTGAAAGCTCCGAAAATCCTTCAAACACGGGGGTTTTTCCCCCCAGACTGAGGATTTGGGATGACGGGGCAGCATCATCCTTTCCCCTCTGCGTCCCAGTCTGAAGCATCCCCAGGGCGCTGGCAGGAGCAGGGCCAGCTGGGGTCATGGATCGATGGGCGGATGCAGGGATGGAGCCGCTGGGATGCGGGGCCTCGGTGATGTTCCCCCGGGAAAAACAAACCAGCCCCAGCACAAACTCAGCCTTGCCTGAGCCGATTAATTTTCTGGCTGAGCCTTACGGGCAAAGCCGGGGAACGATCTTCCCCCAGGAGCTCAGCATCCCTCTCCGGTCCGTGGTACCCACTCTTACCCCATCACCTCCTCCCAGTGGGGCTCGGGGGGATGCTGGGATGCAGGAGACGTGGTGACGGGGGATTGGGATGGGATATTTGGGGTCGAATGAGATGGAGGCCGCTCACGGATTATCCCAATGTAGTGCTGGCAGCAAAAAGAGGGGACACTGGGATGCTGGGGAAGGCTTGTGGGGTGCATATGGAGGAGCCCTACAAATAAATCCCATGGGATCTGGTGCAGCATCATGGGGGGCTGGGAGTACCCCAATACTGAGCTAAGGGGGGTGTCTGCCTGCTGGAGGCAGCAGTCTCCTGGGAGGGGGAGGGCTGGGCCTTAGGACTTCCCAAGCCGAGTGTGGGGCGGAAGCTGGGATGGGAGGGAACAGCAATGTCCTGCATCCTCCGGAGCAGGCGGAAAGCCCTTCCTGCGGCAGGGAAGGAGGCAAAATGTTCTCCTGGCTCAGCTTCCTGGTGATAACCTGGGATTGTTGTTTTTGTCTTGGGAATGGGGTTTTTTCTCACAATCAGTGAGGTTTTGTGGAGAAGTGGCACCTGGGGTTGAGTCACATTCCGGTTTCTTCCCTCTCCCACGGGCAGGTGTCTCCTTGGCCGTGCTGGAAGTGCATGTGGGGACGAGATTGGTGTTCTCTGTGGAGGGGCAGCATGCGGTGCTGCCTGCCTGGTACACCAGCCACTCCCAGGACAAGCCCTTCGTCACCTGGATGCTGACCAAGAATGCTGGTCCCTTCCAGGTGAGAAGAGGGCAGGGGCTGCAGGACAGGAGATGGAGGGGGACAAGCTGGGAGGTGACCATGGAGGGGGTGCTGGTGGTGCCCATGATGGGGGGAAGATTATGGTGCCCACCATGGGGTAGTGGGCACAGTGCCCATGCTGGAAGGATGCCCATAATGGGGAGGTGGCCATGATGGAGGGAAGCTCATGGTGCCCATGCAGGGAAGATGCCCACACTGGGTTAGTGCCCATGATGGGGGGAAGATTATGGTGCCCACCATGGGGTAGTGGGCACAGTGCCCATGCTGGAAGGATGCCCATAATGGGGAGGTGGCCATGATGGAGGGAAGCTCATGGTGCCCACCATGTGATGTTCATGAGGGGATGAAGCTCATGGTGCCCATGCAGGGAAGATGCCCACACTGGGTTAGTGCCCATGATGGGGGGAACCTCATGGTGGCCCACAATGGGTAAGTGTCCATGGTAAGGACATGGCACCCATGGTGGGGAGATGCCCACAGTGGGGAGATGCTCACGGTGGGGACGTGCCCATGGGGAGCTGCGTGTGGTTCCCACAGTGGGGGCATGCTTGTGGTGCCCGTGCCGGGGAGCTGCCCCATGATGGGGTGTAGCTCATTGCACCCACCATGGGGAGGTGACCACCATGGGATGTGACCCATGGAGGACATGCTCATGGTGCCCATGATGGGGATGCACCCATGGTGCCTGCAATGGGGAGCTGCTTGTAGTGCCCGTAATGGGGTGGTGTCCATGATGGGGGAAGCTCATGGTGCCCACCATGGGGGGGTACCCTTGATGGGGGGTGCTCATGGCGAGGTGTAGATGCCCACAATGAGGTCATGCCCACAGTGCCTGCAGTAGGGAGGTGCTCGTGGTGCCCACAGCAGGGAGAGACACAAGATGGGGAGAGATCCAAGATGGGGAGATGCCCATACAGGGAGGTGTTTGTGGTGTCCACGGTGGGAAATGCTTGCAGTGGGGAGATGATTGTGGTCCTCGTGATCAGGAGGTGCCCACGACAGGGAGGTGCCCATGAGGGGAGATGCCCACACCGGGGGCATACCCAGGGTGCCTGCAATAGGGAAGTGCTGGTTGTGCTCACGATGGGGAGATACCCATGATGGGCAGATGTCCTTGGAAGATGCTCATGGTGCCCACAATGGGAAAATGCCCACAGTGGCACCCCTTATGGGGAGATGCTCGTGATGGGACAGCTGCTCATGGTGCTCATGCCCAGTACTTGTGCCTGTGGTGGGGTGTTGCCTGCAGTTCCCGTGTCCAGGATGCTCAGGGCAGGTGAGGCTGGAGGGGGCTTATGCAGCAACCACTGCTCTATAAAATTTGGGATTTGGGGGGCTTTTCTCTCCAGCAACATGATCCAGAAGTGAAAACACGTGGTTTTTTTCCCTGTGCAGGTCCTGTCATACCTGCACGGGGTGGTGAAGGTGGAGGAGACAGATCTGAAGCCCCGCATAGGGTTCCTCTACTCCATCAACGACACCCGCAACATCTCGGTGTTCATCAACGCCACCCGGGAGCAAGACTCGGGTCAGTACCTGTGCACCGTCAACGTGGTGGATGACACCATCAGGTTGGGCAAGAATGTCGGGGTCATCAACCTCACCGTCCTGGGTAAGGCTCCGCCAGTCACCCCGGGCTCCCTTGGACCTCCCCGTGGTGCCCCTCGGAACTAACATCGGTGCCCACAGTGCCGCCGGCCGCCCCCACCTGCCAACTGCACGGCAGCGCCGTCGTGGGGGCCAACGTGACCTTGAGCTGCTCCTCCAAGAAGGGGAAGCCCTCGCCCACGTACCAGTGGCAGCGCGAGCCCCCCGACCCGCAGGTCTTCTTTCCCCCTGCCCTGGGTAAGGTGGCACCAGTGTGGGACCGGGGGGTGGGGTGGGTGGGTGGACTGGAATATCCTGAGAAGGTTCAGCTGGGGGATTCTGTGGCTTCATTCCCTTAACCACTTCCTGCACGAGGAGGTGGAGGGCGCAGGGGTGGCTGTGAGGCAGCACCCAAATTTCTCACCTGCAGACCGGGACAGGGGCACCCTCAAGCTGACCAACCTCTCCCTGGAAATGTCGGGGGTCTACATCTGCAGGGCTGAAAACCAAGCAGGTTCTACGAACTGCAGCATCGTCCTGGAGGTACACTCAAGTGAGTACGTGTCCACAGGGTCAAGGAGGGGGACACAGTCCCCATGAGGTCCCTGTGGGAATAAGGGAATAAGGGAATCTCTGTCTTTCTCTGGCAGCAAGCACCAAAGCAGTCATTGCCGGCGCCGTGCTGGGCTCCCTGGGTGCCCTTGCCGCCATCATCTTCTTTGCCCAGAAGGTTGTTGGCTACAGGAGGAAAAAACGTGACAGCCAGGAGGAGGGAGCCAACGAGATCAAGTGAGGCGCTCCTCCTGTGGAGGGGGTTCAAATCAACGTTAGGTTTCAGGGTTAATGGGTGAGGAGGGTGTTTCCACCTGTGGCCCGTCATTTCTCAGGTTCAGAGTTGATAGTGGGGGGAAGAGTTCTTGATCTCTGGCCAGGCATCACTGGGCTCCAGAAGTAACAACCAGGAAGGAAGTTTCCACCTCTGGCCAGTCGTCATTAGGTTTCAGAGTTAACGAGGGCATTTTCCACCTCTGTTTTCCTCTCTTTCCCTTTTGTCCCCATTTGGGGGTCCAGGAGTTCTGCACAACCTCGTTGCTCAGGGAGGGTACACCAGGGTGGGGGAATGCAAGGGTTCCCAGAGGCGATCTCTCTGACGCTCTCCCCTCTTGGCAGGGAAGACGCCGTGGCGCCCAAAACCCCGTCGTGGGCAAGGAACCCAGCTTCAGACACCATGTCCAAAACCAGCACCCTGTCCTCCATCGCCGGCACCCGGCAACCCTACGGAGCCAGAGCCCCCTCCGACACCGCCTCCATCCTCACCACCACCGGCAGCTACCGGGGACCCCCGCCCCGGGGAGGGGGGCGGCCCCCCAACCTCTCACCCCCTGCCGTTAACGGGACCCCCCGGCGCCACCAGGATCCAGCCGCCCCCCTGGGGTCATTGCCCCCCTCCAGCCTGGCACGAGCAGGTGCCGTCCCTGTCATGGTGCCAGCGCAGAGCCGAGCTGGCTCCTTAGTGTGAGCACCCCCCCCAAAAACCAGGGGTGTCCATAGCCAGCCCACCCCACTCCCTGTTTTCTGGGGTGGTTTTGTCCCTTTTTGGGTTCCCTTTTCTTTGTAACAGATGCCTCGAGCAGCTGGACTCATCGTGGGCATGTTTAATGGGTGCAGGGGCCCTCTGGGTTTGGAGGGACTGAGTCTCCCCATAAATATCACCCCCCAAACCAGCCCCAGCCCCACCTCAGGCGGGTCCCCTTCTTATTATTTTTTTTCTATATCTATATATCAGGTGAACTGAGGGATTTTTCATAAAAGAGCATTAAAAGTGGGGGGTGGGGTGACGGGGACACACACACACACACACACACACACTTTTTTTAGGGGTTTTCTGATTAAAAGCTGCTGCACTGCCCAGCACCGGCGCTTTGGGTGAGTTTGTGCGGATTTCGGGGCGGGGAAGGACGTCCCACAACCTTCTGGGTGATGTCATAGGGCAGGGTGATGTCACAGCGCACCGGCCAAGGTCCTCAGGGTGAGGTGACATCATGATGCACGTGTTGTCACACCCCGTGACCGCGATGCCACGCCCTGTGTCAGGAGGTGTGATGCCACCATGGGCGTGTGACATCACAGCATCCGACTGATGCCTGTGTGATGCCACACAGGCACGTCACGTGCCCATCAGGGATGGCGTGTGTGCCTGCATGGTGTCACACTTACCATGACACGTGCCTGTACGATGTCACACCCACAATCGTGCCTAGCAGTGACGTCACACGCAGCGGTGTGATGTCACTCCAGCCATCACACACACCTGTGTGGTGTCACGGCAGCCGCCACGTGTCCGGTGGTGACATCACCACCCATCTCCTGGCAGGAGCACCCTACAAGTCATCTCCCACCCACGAGCGATGTCACGCCACACCCTGTGCACCAGCGGGATGTCACGCCAGCTGTCACACGCCTGGCAGTGATGTCACACGTGCCTGTACGATGTCACACGTACACGTGGGACATCCCTGCGGGGCACCACTTGCCCCACACCCCTCCCACCTCTGCCCCGCTGTGACCTCACCGCTCTGCCAGTGACATCAAAAGGCACCAAGGACAGGCCGGGGCTCTGGCAGGGGCGTTTATTGGGGCGGGGGGTCTCTGGGGTGGGGGGGGGCAGCCAGGGACAAGGGCAGGGCCTGGCTGTGGGGGGGCCCCGGGGGACGCATGCGGGNTGCCCTGTCCGTACCCTTCACCCTTCACCCTGCCTGTACCCTGTGCCATGTCCATACCCTTCACCCTTCACCCTGCCTGTACCCTGTGCCCTGCCTGTACCCTTCACCCTTCACCCTTCCCGTACCCTGTGTCCTGTCCATACCCTTCGGCAGTGATGTCACCCGTACCCTGTGCCATGTCCATACCCTTCACCCTGCCTGCACCCTGCACCCTGCACCCTGCACTGTGCCCTGCCTGCACCCTGCCTACACCCTGCTCTCACACTGCTCCTGCAGCCTGCACCCTCTCCGTGCCCTCCCCCTGCCCGTGCCCTACTTGCAGCCCGCCCACACCCTGCCTGCACCCTTGTCCTGCCTCCACTGCTGCCCACACTCTGCCCTCACCCAGCCCAGGAACCTGTGGGGAACCCTGCCTGCACCCCCTAGGCAGAGCACCGCGGCAAGAGGGGAACCCGGCTCCCTTGCTGCCAGCCTGCTCAGCCCCCCTAACAAGGCATCCGGAAGGAATCTCTGGGCCCTAAGAAGCTGCACAGCACCTGCACTTGGCAGCTGCCTCCCCACTGCAGCCCTATGACATCCTCACTGCAGCCCCAGTGCAGCCCCAGTGCATCCTTGCTCAGTCCTCACTGCAGCCCCTTTGAATCCCCATTGCATCTTCAGTTCATTCCCGCTGCATCCTCACTGAATCTCTGTTGCTTCCCCACTGCCTCCCCAGTTCATCCCCCCCACATCCTCACTGCATCCCCTTTGCAGCCCCACTGCATCCTCACTGTGTTCCCACATTGTCCCCACTGGATCTCCACTAAATCCCCACTGCATCCTCAGTTCCTTCTCATCCCAGCCCCACTGAATTCCCTCTCCATCATCAGTGCACGCTCACTGCATTTTCACTGCATCTCCAGTGCATTCTCACTGCATCCCCACTGCTTCCCCACCACATCTCAGTTCTGTTCCCACTGTACCCTCAGTTCATCCCCAGCGTGTCCCAGCTGAGTTCCAGTTCCATCCCCGCTACATCCTCAGTTCATTCCTGCTGCAGCCTTGTTGAATCCCCACTGCATCCTTCTCTTCCTCCCCACTGCATTCCCGCTGCATCTTCAGTTCATCCCCACTGTATCTTCACTAAATCCCCACTGCATTCCCACTCCATCCTCACTGCGTCCCAGTTCCATCCCAGCTGCATCCCAGTCTCATCCCAGCCGCATCTCCACCAGCCCCGCCACGCTCACGTGGCCGAGCCGGCAGCACGCCCTCCCCGCCGCTAACCCCAAACCAGCCTTGCCGGTATCCGAGGCCACCCCGCGCTCACGGCACCGGCACGGCACGGGGCACGGCCCGGGCACGGCGCAGCCACCACCCGGGGCTCCAATGCCACGCGGCCTCGGCACCGTGGGCGCTTTTTAAATTTACCTTTTCCTGCCAGGAGACTGTGACACAGGCTTTTAAAAATAGCATGTGCTGAGGCGAGGCGCTCGGGGTGGTGTTGCTAAGGGAGAGATTCAATCCAAATCTAGGGCTGCGCCTTCTCATCCTACTTCCCATCCTTCCCAACTACTACGGCGCGCACCCAAAATTAGGGCAAGGCAAGGGCTGCCTGCCTATGTGCTTCCATCTCCTGGGAGAAAAAACCCCTTCTCCGTCCCGAATCGGTGCGGGGAAGGATGCTCCATCCCAAATCTGCGCGGGGAAGAACGCTCCATCCCAAATCTCTGCAGGGGAGGATGTTCCATCCCAAATCAGCTTGGGGAAGGATGGTCCATCCCAAATCAACACAGCAAAGGACGCTCAGAGCAGCGTCCTTGTAGAAATGACCCGGTTTTGGGGGGAAGAAGCGGGATTTGGGATGTACCTAGTCGCCGTTGCGGAGGTCACCGCCGCGGGTGCTGTTGGCGCACTCGGCGTCCTTGGTTTTCCGATCAATCTCACCCCCTTTGATCTTCTTGCGGGTCATATGGCCACGGAAACTAGCCTGGATCTTGGCAGCTGCCGCGTTGGCATCAGGGTCGTCCAAAGGGATGTCCAGGATGTCCTCGTCCAGCTTTGTGCAGGCTCCCTCCTGACGGTGGCAACGGCAGGGTTACAGCTGGTGGGACCTCAAACAGCGCAGCCCCCTCCCCAAAAGAATCCGTTCAAGAAGGTCCTAAATGAGCCCCTGTTCTACAAATTAGGGGGAGGGGTGCTAAAATTTAGGTTTACTGGTTAAAAATTAGGGTCCTTTGCTAAAAATGAGGGGTTCTGCTAAAAATCAGGGTCCCTTGCGGGTGTCTTGGAGAAATTGCAACCAAAGCTGCGGGTGGGGGAAGACGCTTCGCCTCCTGCTCATCCCTAAATCCCACCCTGGACCACCTGGCTGCAGGAAGCCAGACTCCAGCCAGGGTTATGATGCAGGGAGAGGAGAATCCATGGGAGCAGAGGATGGGTTCTAGGGGTATTTTTGGCACAGGGCTGGGGGCCATGCTGCACGAAATGAGCTGGTCATGCCTCAGTTTCCCCTTCCCTCGCAGCCTGTTGCATCCTCCTGCGTCCCTCCTCAAGGCTTTGGTTGAAAACACCAGGAGATTTGGTAAAGGAGCGATGCCAGAAGGGAGGAAAAGCCCCGGCAAGGACAAATCACTGTAGCCCATTCCCCTCCTGCCACATCCCACCAGAGCTGTTGGACTCAGCACCAAGTTCAACAGGGGGAAAAAAAAAACATGGGAAAACGAAATGAGGTGGAAATGAGCTGGCAGTGGATGATCCAGTGCCAGCAGCTGTGGGGGGTGAAACCTTCGTGTTGCCCCACGAGCACTTGAAAGGACTTAAAGGAGTTTTGGGGGGCTTATTTGGAAGCTGTAGGTTTGGGGGGAGGGGGAAGCTCATCCCATTGGAGCGTGCCATGGCTCCACAAAGTTGCTCGGGTTGTTTTACCATTGTGAAAGGTGAGGTTGGGTCCAAGGTGGAAATGATATGTCCAGGGTGGAAATGTTATAGCCAGGGCTGGAAATCTTATAGCCAGGGGAGAAATCCTATAGCCAGGGGAAGGAAATCCTATATCTAGGAAAGAAAGCCTATATTCAGGAGAGAAATCCTATATATGCAGAGGTGGGGGAGAACAACCTATATCCAGGGGAGAAATCCTATATACAGGTGGGAGAAACCTATATCCAGGGGAGAAACACTATAGCTGGAGCAGGGAATCGTATAGTCAGGGGAGAAAACCTATACATGGAGGGACATATCCTATATCCAGGCAAGAAATCCTATATCCAAGAGAGAAATCCTATATTAAGAGAGAGGAAATCCTATATCCAGGGGAGAAATACCATATACAGGTGGAGGAAATCTATATATGCGGGGGCATTTCCTATATTCAGGAGAGAAATTCTATATTCAGGGAAGAAATTCTACATACAGGTGGCAAAAACCTATATCCAAGTTCAGAAATCCTGTATATAGGTGGGAAAAACATATATTCAGGAGAAAAAAATCCTATATCCAGGGGAGACATCCTATATTCAGGGGAGAAAACCCATATTCAGAGGGCCATATCCTATATCGACAGGAGAAATCCTATATCCAGCGGAAAAACACCATATCCATGGGGTGAAAACCTCTATGCAGGAGATGAAAACTTGTATCTAGGGGAGAAATCCTATATTAAGAAGGAGAAATCCTACATATGAGGGGAAAAGTCCCTTACATAGGGGAGAAATCTTATATCCAGGCAGGATAAATCCTATATCCAGGGTGGGCTTTTCCTCTTTGGAGGTGCCCAGGAGGAAAGATGGGGGTTTTTCCCTGGGCTGCTGTCTTAGCAGGAGGGGGAAAACGGGGAAAAATGTGGGCAAAGGAGGAAAAAAAGGGGAAAGGGGGAAAAAAAACGGGAAAAGGGGCAGGAGAAGTCAGGGGATCAGCGAGAAAGGGGAAAAAGATGTGGTTTTCTGCCCAAGCCGGCTGGTGGCCAGGAGGGAGGAGAGAGGGGTGCAACCCCAATTAAGCCCTTTATCCATTAGCAACCCCGATCCCACCTGTAGAGCAGTTGTGGGGTTGGGGGAAGAAAAAGCTCCATAAAAGCTGGATTCGAGGACAGGGGGGTTTTCCTCAGCGGGCTGCGGGGTGCAGGATGCCGGCCGTGCTGTGGNTCTCGCTTCCCCGGCAGCTCTCCCGGCGCAGGTGGCAAGTTGAGCGGAGCCGCTTGCCTACGTAATGCGCTTTCCTCCGGGCGAGCCTATCAGCCCGACACCCCTGCCAGGCTTTTGGGGGGGAAGGAGGGGTGCCTTATATTTTTTTTTCCTCCCTTTCTCCTCTTTCTTTTTTTTTTTTTTTATTTTTTTTTTTCCCTCCTCCAATTTTATTTCGCAGCCTCCAACTCCCTCCTAACACTTAAAGGAGCCGGCAGCTCGCCTCGGAGTTTCGTGGAACACAACATCACATGCAGAGGATGGGAGCCAAGATGTGATGAGACTTGCCCTGGGCGTGGAGGGTTTTTTGGGGGGCAAAGCTATAACAAATGGGGGTAATGGGTTCGTTTTGGGGGGGTACACGACCCACAGTGGTGCCGGAGGCAGGCTTTGCCCCCCGGCTTGGTTTGCATGGCGGGGGGGAAACCTTTCTGACCTACTTAGGACTTGGTCCTGAAGGAGGGTGAGGATGACGATGACAAGGATGAAGATGGTGAGGAAGTGTGGGCATGGTGGTACACTGCGTCCCACCAAGCACCCGCAGAAGCCTGGGGATGATGTGGCCAACTGCAGGCTCCAAGCAGAGGAGTGGGCTCCACTTCTGGGGTCTGGGGGTCCCTTCCCCACTCACAGGAGCATCTGATCCACCACATTCGGGGTGTTCTCCAACCAGACCCGCAGTCCCAGCCACTTTCACAGCCCTCGGTGCTCTCTGCAGACCCTGCTCCCGCCCCTGGACCACGCTGAGGTGCCGGGACTGGCAGGGTGAGCCGGGGCACCCGGGAAAGAGGAGGGACCCCCAGGGCAACGCGGGGGGCTGCAGCCCACAGCCCCCCCATCGCCTGCCTCGCTCGCCTCTAATCCAGGTTTGGGGGTTGCTAAGCAACTGCATAAGTCACCCGTGGGCTCCGCGCCGATGCTGCTCCAGCCAGCCCCCAAAACACAGCGTGGCCCCCCCAAGGCGGGCACCAGCACCCCCCGACCCACCTGCACAGTCGGGCCCCGCTGGCTGTCCCTGGCCAAGCTTGCACACAGGGGTTGTCCTGCTTGGGGGCCTGGTGGCAGTGACCTTCCTCTTTGCCACCATCATCATCATCGTCATCGTCATCATCATCCCTGTTAGCATCCCTGTCCCACTGACATCACTGTTTCTGGCACTGGAACGGGCACTGTCCCCACTGCTGTCCCCATCCCTGACCTCATCCCCATCACCTCCACCACCTTCTCCATCTCACCATTGTCCCTGTCCCATTCTCTATCACCACCCTTGCCATGATCCCCTTTTCTCATCCCCATCCTCCTCATAATGCCAGTTCCTGCCCCCATTCCCAGCTTCAGCCCCATCATCTCTGTCCCTCTCCCTGTCCCCATCCCTGTCATCACCCTCATCCCTGTCCCCTTCCGTATCACCATCCTTGTTCCCATTCCATCCCAGATCCATCTCTCTCTCCAAGGCCACTCCAGCTGGGTGCAGGTGGTGGCACCTCTTGCCCCCTGACACCCCAGGACACCCACACACCCCACTCCCCATCCCAGGCACATCCCACCACTGCCACCTCCCTCAACTCCCTCCACCCACACTTAGAGGTTGATGGGGGTCACTCCTGCCCCAGCAGCAGCCAGGCACCCAAATTCCCTCTTGGGAAATGCTCCCAAGCATCCCTCAAATTCCCCTGGCAGCCACTGGCACCCAGCTCTCCCCACTGGAGCCACTTTTCCACCGTCACTTCTTCCCACCAGCACGGCAGGGTGGGGGGGATGGGAATAGCTCTGCTCCAGAAAACCCCGCTCCAGCTTCCAGGAGAAGCCTTGGCAGCTCTGCTGGGATTTTTTGATGGGAAGAGATCCTTTTCCCCGGTTTTTAGACCCTCCAGATCCATCACTGCCTTGCTCCAATGAGAGAAGACCGGGTGTTTTGGGCGAGTTAAGTGGGAAGGGTTTTTAGGGTGATTCATCCGTCACGGATCCGGGAAGTTAGCCCCAAAATTAGGATTAGTCCCTCAATTAGTCCCCAAAATCTGCTCCATCCGTGGCACCCCGGTCCTGGCAGAGCCGCCGAGCGCCGCCGTCTCCCGCAGGCTGCGGCTGCGGAGGAGGGACGCGAAATGCCAGAACATTTCTAATCATTAATGGCGGGTTTTGAGCCTGTTCCAGGCTCTGCATTTTTCTTCCCTGGACCCCTTCATCTGGACGATGCTTTTTCAGGTGCTCCAGCACCTCCAAAACTTGAATTCCAAGGAAATAACTCAGATTTTGGAAGGGGAGAACGGGAAGTGCAGCTGGCGAGACCCGCTGAGAACATCCCGCCGTCGTGGTTTGAGATGGTGGCACCGAGGTGTTAAAAAATCCTTTAAAAAAAAGGGAAAAAATCCTTAAAAGAAAAGGGAATTGGATGCTGGAATGATGCCCTGGGCGGGCAGTGTTGCCGGCTGCCGAAGCAGGAGCCGGCAGCCGGCGAGGCGGTGCTGGAGGGGGGGTCAAGGCGTAGCTGGTTGGCATCAGCCCCGGCACGGGGTCCCCGCCAGCTTTTTTTTCCCCATCCCTCCTTCCTGTTTTTCCCGGGGGAGCCGCTGTTATGCCCCGTGCCGTGGGCGAGCACCACATATGGTGAGGGAAAACAGGAAAGAGGGGGGGAAAAACGGGGTGAGCATGGATGGGGGGTTCAGTCCCCTCCAAAAATAGAGCAGCCGGCTTCGACGCAAACCCCGTCACTTTTTGGGGGGGGGGGATTTTGAAACCACGCTGGGTGAGAAAACATGAATTTCACAGATAGGAATAGGATTGGGGGGGCCTTGCAGGCACCCCAAAATTCCATGGAGGTGTCTCAGCTTATGGAGCGGGGTAGGAGAGGAGCAATGTCACATCATTCCTTCACGCTGGGATGTTATGAAGTTTCTTCCAACCTCCAGGGATGCAGGGGCCTAAATATAGAGGCTAAAAATACCATCCCGTGCTCAGCTCAGCCCCAAACCCAGGATTTTTCGGGGAGAAATCTCAGGTGATCGGCGCTAATAACGGTGGGGACCTCGTTAATAAAATTCCTCATTAAAACAACACCGCAGGGGCGGGATAGGAGAGCAGCACCCACCCGCGGGAAAAGGGCAGGAGCCAGGGGAGGACCAAGGGGTTTTTTTTGGGTTTGGGGTTGGATGGTGGGAAAGGAGGGATTTGGGGCGAGTGCTGCGGTTGCGTCTCCAGAGGGGTGTCCCAGTTCATGAGGGTTATGGGGACGTGCTCCCCTTCGGCTCCTCTCCATGCATTTTGGGGCGGAATCACGGCGATCCGGAGCTGTGCGTGCTGCCTGCTCCCCCTGGTGCTGCCTGCTCCCCCTCCGCGTCCTTGGCCTCCTTCAGGTCCCGGAGGAAAGAAGAGAATTTAGACGATGTGGCACAAGGGTGGCAGGGACAGGGTGGGAGCAGGGACCCAGTGCAGCTCTTGGCACCTCAGATTCTCTGGAGCAGCCTACCTGGGAAGGGGGCCAGGTGAGACGGTCGTCCTCCAGCATGGCTCCCCACGCCACCGGGTCAACGCCGCCAGCTGGGGAAGGAGGAGGCTTGGTGCCACATGCAACGGGCACCTGGGCAGACTTGGTGCCACGGGTGATGGGCACATGGGACAGGCACAACATCCTGGGTGACGGGCACAAATGGAAGGCCAGATGGCCGTAGGTGATGGACATTTGGGACAGGCACAACGCCATGGGCAATGGGCACAGGGGGCAGGTTTGATGCCCTGGGTGATGGGCACACAGGAGAGGCCTGATGCTGTAGATGGTGGGCACATGGGGCAATGGACACGTGGGGCAGGCCTAACGCCCTGGTGATGGGCATAAGGAGCAGGCTGGGCAGGCAATGCAGCGTGGGGCAGGGTATGACAGCGTGGGCGTGGGTGCTGGGCAAGGCCACTCACCCTCTCTCTGCTCCAGCAGCATTTGGAAGTACTGAGCTGCAAAGGCCACCACGTCGGTGGGCTGCTCCCGCAGCACTTCCCGTGCCAGCCCCTCCAGCAGGTTCCGGAAGCCGGCGGGCACCCTCATGTTGGTGTTGGCGGAGGCGATGGACATGGCCGCCTCTCCCGGACCCCCTGCAGCGGCACAGCCCGGGATTAACCACAGCCCGCAGCCGCCGGTGCCACCGGGCACCGCCGGGACTCGAACCCGCGGACCGACGTCTGCGGGAGGGGGAGCAGAGCCGCCGC
>VXAZ01010488.1:716493-729244 GCA_013399875.1 Gymnorhina tibicen | reverse complement strand
CGGGGGGTACCGGCGCCCTCACAGCCCCTTGCCCCCCTCAGGATGGCGGCGTGGGCGCTGCTGGCGCTGCTGGCTCTGGCTCCGGCGGCGGCAGGTAAAGGGCTGGGGGGGAGGTCAACCTCCGACCCCCCGGCCCCGCGGGCACCCTCTGGCAGCGAGGCCCGGGAGCGGGCCTGCCCCGAGACCGCCCCCCGAGACCCACTTCGGGGCGCTTGGCACCGCCAGAACCCTTGGCATCACAGCAGCCCGGCTCCGATGCCCATGAAATTCCCTAAGCCCCGCCAAGCCCTTCTTTGGTGCCCTTTGCACACCCCGAGCCTCGTGTGTGCATTGGCACCTCCCCAGCCCCGCTTTTCCGGGTGCCCCTCTTGGCACGCCCCGTAAACGCCCCCAGCCCTACTTTGATGCCCTTTGAACCCCCAGACCCTCTTTGATGACGTTGGCACTACTCGGAGCCCCACTTTGGAGCCCTTGGTGCCCTCCCAGCCCCAGTTTGATGCCTTTGGCATCCCCCTTAGCCCACTTTTGATGCCCTTGTAACCCCCCATCTGTCTTTCACACTCTTTGCACCCCCAAGCTCTGCTTCAATGCCCTCTGCACTCCCAGAGCTCCAGGCTGACACTCTGCACCCCTTGCGTCCCACTTTGACACCCGTGGCATCCCCCCCAGCCCCACTTGAATGCCCTTCGCATCCTCCGAGTCCCACTTTGATACCCTTCACACCCCCAGCCCCTCCCCAACGCCCTTGGCCCAGCACTGCTGCCGTGGGACGATGCTTTACGTAAGGTGGGAGCCGCATGCGGCTCCTCGGTGGTGCCTCGTGGGCTCTCCTCCCTTCCCTCCTCCCTTCTTCTCCCTTCCCTCCTCCCAGCTGCTTTTTATAGCCTCCACTCTTCCCTGGCGTCTCGGTTTTAATTTTTTTTTCTCCTCCGACTTGTTTTTTATATAACTCCCAGAGCCTCGTGGCATGAGGCAGTGGGACCAGCGATGCAGCTGACTCCTGGGGGGCCAAGGACATCCTTCCTTTCCTTTCCTTCCTTAAACCCAGCCTAGGATGAGCTGTGGAGGAGATGAGGCTCCATGAGCTCTGATTTGGTCACCGGGGATCTCTGCCCAGCTCACCCTTCAAACATTGCTCCCAGCCCCCTTTTCAAACATGAATTTCTTTTCACACTGTAAAAATGGGGCTTTTGGGGGTGCCAGGGCTGAGCCTTCTGCTTCCATCGCCACGGAAGCTGCCTTTGCCAATGCTGCACACCCGATCTTTCCCATCCCACCCCTTGACAAACTTTTTTCCAAGGGAAGAATACATCAGAACATTTATTAGCAAGGCTGGGCTGGGAGAGACACTCCCATGCTGTTAACAGAGGAACTTTTACCAAAATCTGTATCCAAACCTGTGTAATACAAGCTGTAACATGCTCCTTGTGCTTTGGGAGGTAAATTCCCTCTTGTGGACTTTAAATTCTGCCTCTTCCTCACTCTGTGGGGATTTTAACCACCTTAAGGCTGACCAGAAAGTTGTAAATTAAGAGGGATCTCAAATAATCTCTATTTAAGAGGGGGTCAGAGGCCATGCCGAGGGTATTTTCCTCTCAGAGCTGATGTTTGCACTGTTTGCTGATTCCAGGGGGAAGGCTCGGCTTTGCCTCCTACTATGGTGACCACATGGTGCTGCAGAAGAAGCCCTCAGGGGCTGTGGTGTGGGGCCACGGGGAGCTGGGGGCCGTGGTCACCGTGACACTCTCTGGGGCCGGTGGCCTCATCGTCGTGGAGAAAACAGCACAGGTTAAAGGTCAGTCCCAGACCTTCACTAGAAACTGGGGCCGATGGTTTTGGTGGCCAAAGAACTTGTCTGAGCCCAAATTGGAGCCGACAGTGGGGTGAGACGGGGTTTGTCACCACCCTGGGGTTTGTCACACTGCGGCCCTGGGGCTGCAGAGGTGATGGTGACATCTCCAGCTCGTGCTTTTCCCTGTCCAGGAGACCTGGGGTGGTTCAGCCATTCCCCTCCCCACCAGCGCCAGCCTTTGCTCACTTTGGTTCCCAGCAGCGGATCCCGTGGGCGCCCAGCGGGAGCCGAGCTGCTGCTGGAGTGGGTGGCACCGCACAGGCTTGAGCCGAGCGATGAGGCTGTGGAGGGGAGAAGGGGAATTTAGCTTCTCTCCCTGTCTAAACCATGTCTGAGGAACCTCCAGAGCACTCCCAGCTTCTTTTTCGATCTGTGCCTCCTTGGAGGATCCTGTGGGATCTCTAAGCCCCGAAGGATGCCTGTGCAAGCAGAGCCTTCCTGGGCGCTGGGAGGGCTCAGGAGCACCTCAAATCTCAGCTACTTCCCTGCCTGAAGAGTTGGGGGGGAGCTCATCACCATTGTGGGGTGAAAGTGCTGCCCAAGGGCACCTCCATAAGCTGAAGAGCCTGGAGGTGTCTTGTGGGAGAGCAGCGATCCAGGAGATCTGCAGGATCCAGCCAGAAAATCCATGCTAAGCTCCAGCAGAATATCTTTACGCTTCGATTCGGTGCCTCTAAAATTAGCCGGAGACATCTCAGTGTCACACACACCAAGCTGCTCCTGTAATCCCAGTTCCTCCCAGCAGCTTCTGCTCTGACACACATTTGTTTCCCAGATTTTCTTTTTTAACCCCTAAATTACTGCAGGAGGAAGGTCCCTGTGATGGCAGAGAGCTTCCGAAATCCATTTCTCCAACCTGCCTCCATGGTGGGGAAGCTTTTCCCTGTTGCCTGTCCTTCCCCACTGGTTGTTGGCCGCTCATCCAACATCCTGGCGAAGGTCTTGAGGCCTTCATAAGGGTGGTGGGAGATAAGCACCATCCTCTTCCTCCAGGACCTTCTGGGACATGGACAACTGTCCTGGACCCGGTGGATCGGGGCGGTCCCTACGCACTGACAGCTGAGCAGGGCTTGGAGAACGTGACACTGCGGGACATCTACTTTGGAGACGTGTGGCTCTGCAGCGGGCAGAGCAACATGGCAATGACGGTCCTGCAGGTAAGGCCCCGTGGCACAGATCGGGCAGGATCAGGTAGGGAAGCACCTTGCACGCTCCTGCCCCTTTTTAGGTGGCCAATGCCAGCCGGGAGCTCGCCATGGCATCTCGCTATCCCTACGTCCGTATCTTTGCTGCGGCGCCTGCCCGCTCTGATGTTGAGCTGGAGGACCTGGAGCGAGTCAACTTGCCGTGGTCCATTCCAACGGCTGGTGAGTGCAGTGTGCCTCCAGAAGAGAGCTTGGGAATGGCTTTTCCCCCACTCTTTCCCTTTGCAGCCTGCTGTTTCTTGAGCAGAAAACCTGGGCCACGGGAATTTCACCTACTTCTCGGCCGTGTGCTGGCTGTTGGGGCGCTCCCTGTATGAGGCTCTGGGGTCCCCCATCGGGCTGGTGGAGGTGGCCTGGGGGGGGACCCCCATCGAGGCCTGGTCCTCCCGCCGGGCTCTGCAGGCGTGTGGGCTCCCGGAGGACACGGGGAGGTGAGAGAAGGTGCTGTGGAAACACCTCCTGCCCCATACTTTTGGGGAGTATCCTCATCCCTTCCCACCCCACCTCCTCTCCCGGAGCCTCACTGCCCCCTCTATGCATCATTATGCCCCCTTGGGATAAAATCCCCTCCCATGCCAAGAGCGTAAGGCACATCTGGGTAGGTAAAGGGGGAAGGGAGGGACCCGAGAGTTCCCTTTGGCATGGTGCTTGCTTTAACCTGAAGCCTGCCTTGTGCTTTGCACCCCCCTTAAGCCTAGCTTTGTCTTCCAGCACCTCCCCACATCAGCATCTCTCTGGCCCACAAACGCCCTCTGTGCTCTGGAACGCCATGATCCACCCGCTGCTCAACATGACCCTGCGGGGTGTCGCTTGGTACCAGGGTGAGCCCCCATTTCTCTCTCCCGGAGTGGAACAGCCCCCACCGTCCCACCGAGCTCTCACCAGCCCCTCTTTTTGGGGGACAGGTGAGGCCAACGCCTTCCTGCACACAGACCAGTACAACTGCACCTTCCCCGCACTCATCGCCGACTGGCGCCGCGCGTTCCACGCTGGATCAGCCGGACAGACGGAGCCGCTTCTCCCCTTTGGCTTCGTGCAGGTGTGGGAGGGCGAGAGGCAGGACCCCCACGGTCCTGTGGGGATGCCCAGGGAGGCTTTACCCACCCCTTCCCAACTGGGGCCCACTTCCAAGCTGGCAGGAGGGAGAGGATGCTGTAAACACATGGACGCATCCTGCCAAGTGCTGAAAATCACAGGCAGGGTCACAGTGGCCAGCTTTGGGAGCTGAGCCACTCCCCCATTTCCCCTGGGCCTCGCAGCTGTCCACCTACCGCCGTCGGAGCGTGGACGACAGCTTCGCCCGGCTCCGCTGGCACCAGACAGCCGACATGGGGGTCGTTCCCAATGCCAGGATGCCCGGCACTTTCATGGCCGTAGCCATGGATCTGGGTGATGAGCTCTCTCCGTATGGCAGGTGAGTCCCGGGCTGGGGTGAGGGTGTAGAGATGTCGTTTTTGGGTACCAGCCCCATCTTCCTCGGCAGCATCCACCCCCGGGACAAGCAGAACGTGGCACACCGGCTGCTGCTGGGTGCCAGGGCTGTGGCGTACGGGGACAAGGACCTCGTGTTCCAGGGACCGTATCCCACCCGGGCTATCCTGGAGGTGACCAGGGGGCTGCTGAACGTCACCTACAGCCAGGAGCTCATCTGCCGTCAGAGGGATGCACAGGCATTTGAGGTGAGGGGGTGGAAAATCCCCCCCAGAGAGCTGGGAAAGGGAAGGCAGCACTGATGGGGGTTTCTCCCCTCCCCAGGTGTGCTGCTCCAGCCAGGCATCCCAGTGCCGGTGGCTCCTGGCACCAGTGGTGGCAGTGGGGTCCCACACAGTGACGCTGGCCCTGAGTGGCTGCAGGACGCTGGTGCTGGGCCTGCGCTATGCCTGGGCCGAGTGGCCCTGTGAGTACCAGGCCTGCCCCCTCTACAACCCCCAGGGGCTGCCTGCACCCCCCTTCCTGCTGGACACCCTCCCTGCCGGGAATGCTGCCGGAGGGAGGGAGCTGCTGCTGCTCCCCAGCTCCCCTAAATTAGGGAGATGAGTGAGTTCAGACCTCTGGCAAAGCACTCATGGCTCCTGGCACTGTCCCTTCCCAAGCCAGGGAAGCAGAGGCTTGGTTATTACCTTATTAATTAAACAACTTTTCAGCTCCTCTTTGGACTCAAGCCAAGGCTACGGAGTGGGGGAAGGGTCGAAAAGCCAGAGCTCCAGGCTGACACTCAAAAATGATGTAAGGACAAATTAAATATATGAAAAATGATGTAAGCAGCAAGACACACCAGTGAGAGCTGAACCCCTCACTGCTGCTCCCTTGCCCGTGGAGCTGGTCCTGGCCCCTCAGACACCATGGACTGCTGATCCCCAGGGTGGGGTGCTCACATGATCCAGGGATCAGCTTCCAGCTGCAGGGTGGAGAGGGGGAGAGAGAAACTCTGCTAAAAACCCACAGCCAGAGACTAAGGCTGGGCTGAGACAGGGAGCTGTGGAGGGCCAGGAGTGCCTTTCACCTCCCTCTCTTAATAAACAGTTAATAAACCATCTCTTTTTATTCCTGGAGCCTTTTTTTCCTTCAGAGGAGCATTCCTAATCCTCCATTCCCCACGTCTTGCCATAACAGCAGGGAAATTTGTGTGGAAGAGGCGCAGCGTGGCACCCAGCACTTAGAATAAGAGACCCGAGAGGTTCTGCACAAAACGTGGACTGTTTAACCCTTTTTTGCTGGACAAATGTACATAAGAAAGGAAAGGCCAGGTGCAGGAAGCGCATGTGAGTTCAGCCCCGCTGCTGCAGCACAGCTGTGTCAGAAGAGTGGATCCTGGGATCACAGGATCCGTGCCTGCTGCCTGCTTCTGGCTCAGGCAGAGCCGAGCGAGTCCCGTGAGGCTTTTCCCGTCATTTCCACTCCAGGCTTTGGTTCTAGACAAGGGGGGAAGAGCAGGCAGTTAATTAGCTGGGCAATGGCAGACTAGGATCTGGGCTTGTTCCAGCACTGAATAACTGGCCCAGGAGCCAGCTGTGCTGGCCCTGGGTTGCCATGGCAACGAGGATGCAGAATCCAGCTCAGTCTGTGGATTTTTTTTAACCACAGTTCAGACTCTGTGTTCAGGGCCAGGAACGAAGCCCAGGCCTCTCGGCTCCTACCTGTGGGGCCGGGCTGTCTCACACAGCCTGCAAACCAGTTGCCATGGGCGCCAGGGGTTCCTGTGAGACCCCAAAGGAGGCATCCAGTTCCCCAAAACCCAAAGCACATGGGGGAGGGAGCAGTGCAGGCCCTGGGAATGCGGCTCTATCTTGGAACCCATCTCCATCTCCACACACAGCCCTACTGTGCCCACCAGTGCCATGCGAACAGGAGAAGGGGGCAGGCATGGCATCCTTGGCATCAGCCTCCCAGGATTTAAAACTCCCAACCCCACTCCCAGCAGGATGCGCTGCCAAAACCAGGGACCCTCCCAGCCCCGCAGTTTGCCCAGAGCTTGGATTTAAGCAGCAATTTCTTGGCTTGCTGTTCCTATAGCAACCCCTGCCCACACCTTGGATCGCAGTAGCATCACATTCTGGATGCCAGAACCCCTTTCAGGATTTGTCAGCCCTCACAGTGACCTCCAACTATGCCCCAAACACCTTAAGGTCTTGGCAAAGGATTTTGGGTGGTCCAGCCACATTTCCAGGGTGGGATCTGGTGGTATGGGAGCCAAGAGACGAGGGAAGAAGTTGTCTCTACCCAAAAAGCCTACCTAGGGCTGCACCGTTGGAGAGGGCTGTACTGCCTTCAGCCTCGGGGGTGCAAGCTTGATGTTTGGGCTTGGTGGTCTCCAGCCCAGCCAGCAGCGTCATGAAATCGATGACAGTATCGATGTCCTCCTTGTTGGCGGTGGTTTCCCTCAGGGCGCTGACGGCGTTGAGGCGGCTGAAGGAGGTCAGCTCGGAGATGTTGGCGCGGAGGAAGAGAAGGATGATGTTGAGGTCATTGAGGGGGCAGGTGAGCATCCTGCGACTGAGCAGGTCAAAGGCAGGCAGCATCTCATAGACGGAGAGCAGCCCCTTGTCCCACTGGCAGAGCTGCAGGGCATTGTAGATGACAACGGGGATGAGGAGGACGTAGACGCTGCCCACTGAGAGGCTGATGAGCTGGAACACGGAGAAGAAGACCAGCTTGCAAGGGATGAGCGAGGGGACGTGTGGATCCACCTGGAGCAGCCCCGTTTTGATGGAGCAGCTGAACTCATCCTGGAAGAAGATGTTAAGGTGCAGAAAGACCAGGTAGAGGCAGGTGGCAGCCAGGAACAGGAGCAGCAGCAGGTTCCGTAGGATGTAGATGGACACCAGGGCATGGGCGTGCTGCTTGCAGCTCAGGTACCGCTCCAGCAATGGGAACTCAAAATACCTCTCCCGGCGGGCCCTGGGGGTGGAGGGACACAGGGGCAGTGAGAGCCACCCCCCAAACTGCACCATTTCACCCAAGTCCATCCTGGATGCAGCCACAAGGCCACGTGGAGGGACTCCAAGGGTCACGGTGATCTGGCCTGGCCTCACCTCTCATACTCCTCCCAGAATCGCTCTGGCTCAGCACTGGCCTGCTGGACCTTCTTCATGTGCTGCACCAGGCGCACGGAGCGGTTGTAGGATTTATCCAGCTCGTCGATGATGAAGAGGAGGTCGCAGTGCAGGGCGGGGGCGGCGGCGTAACGCCACAGCAGGTACGGCAGGTACATCAGCACCGCCACCACCAGCAGCGAGTAGGGGAAGACCTGGGCAAAGAAGACGAACGGTCATTGAGGATGTGGAGTCGCTCCTGCTGTGGACACCCAGATGGGATGCAGGGTCACCCAGACGTGACTTTGACCCTACCTTGAGAGCCCAGAGGGACTTGGTGACAGCACGTCCCTCGGCATCAAAGCCATGGTGGATGAGGGACTCCCAGCAAGCCGTGTCAGCGTAGGCGGACTGCTTCCCCGTGAAGTTGGTGGGAGAGAAGCAGCTGATCTGAGAGCCTGGGGTGAGGAGGAGGAGAGCAAAACTCAGCCATGGAGGGTGGAGGAACACTCCACAGCCATAAACCAATGCCTTACAGGAGGGTAATTACATCTCAGGCATTGCTTTGAGTTAAAAAAAGACTTTTTCATGGTCATTTTGGAGCTGCTGTGTTTCTAGTGAGGACTTTTCCACCTCTTCCCAAACACAAACCTTTTGTGTGTAGTGGTGTGTACACAGTGCAGGGAATTAGAGACTGACCAGCCAGAAACTGGAGTAAAACCAAATCCTCAGGGACAGCAGCTGGATGTTGGCCAAGGCCAGATTTAGCCTGAGGTCACAACGCACTATCAATGCACCTCTCCGTGCTGCTGGCACCCTCCTCCTCCTCCTCCTTGGAAACAAGCCTGTGGCACCCAAAGGTGCTAGGCACAAGCAGCTGAGGCTGGGCATTGACTCAGTGCTGCTCCTGGGGTTAGCACGGCTGTTCCCAGGCTCTCCCAGTGAATTATGATCCATTAAAAACAATCAATAAACACCCACGAGGCAGAACAGCTCCTAAAACACGACTTCCAGGCTGCTCCGCTTCAGATCACGACACCATCAACAATACAAGGGGTTTGCCACGACAACCAAACCACCACTGGTGCTTGCCCATGACCTGAAGAACACATTGGAAAAGCCACAACTCACCAGCAGAGAACTCCCGAGCAAAAGCCAGCGAGACGAGGCAGAGGGGCAGCCCCACGGTGACAAACTTCAGCAGGCGATCGCTCGGCAGCTCCAGCCGCAGCTTGGCTCGGGAACTGCTGGGATCCGGGAGCAGAGCATCAGAGAGCATGTACTCAGCAGCCGTGTGCGAGAGGGACATTTTGAAGTGAGGAAAAGGAGACACTGCCGAGGGCTGCCTGAGGTGTGACTGGCTCGAGGAGCGACTTTGCCGGGCTGAGGAGCCCCTGCCGAGAGCCTGCCCGAGCTCGTGTCCCGCTGTGTCCAGCGGCTGTGAACGACAGCTCAGACAGGGCGTTAAATCGCCTCCTAATTACAGGGGAAGCCTTTTCACAAATAGAAACAGAAAAACCCACCCCAGCAGCCGCAGCAGTGAGCTGGGAAGGCAGCGGGCTGGGAAGGCAGCTTTCCTCCCTGACGGCATTCCTACAGGGCAGCGTTCCTGCCTGGCCGCAGCCGCTCCTGGCTCCCCGTGGTTTTATGTCCCTCTCTCATCAGCCAACAGATTCCTGGCGCTGCGGCCCGAGGGCATGGGGGTCCCCAGCTATTTTCAGCAGGGAGCCAGGGGACTGGGCTCTCCCCCAACAAGAAGCCCCAGCCAGACATACGGTGGTCCTGCAGGGTACAAAAAGCTCTTTCCAGCACCCAAACCAGCCAGAGGGGCCAGAGAACATCCCGCTGCCCAGCCCCAAGCTCCTGGGATGGGTCAGGAGACACCAAATGAGGCAACTTTGAGGCAGAACATCAGCTGCAATTCCCCAGATCATTAATCCCTCCTCTTGCCTCCCTCTCAGGGCACAGGGGAAAGAAGGGATCCCAATGGAAAGCTCCCAAGGGCAAGGGATCCCAAAAAATAGAAATAAGGGATGGGGTAACTGAAGGGGCAGTGGGACAGAACAGTTTCACAGCAGCACTTTCCCAGTGCTGAGAAACCCACACCAACGCTGCTGGCAGCACGGAGCAGGGGCAGTCTCAGAGCTGCTCGGCCCAGCCAAGCCAAGGAACTCCCCATGCAGTCTCTCAGCAGAGCAAAAAACACCTGCAGCCACTGCCAAATTACACAGTGAAGGGACTTTCCAAATCTGAGCTAAACAACTCTGGAGAGACAAGTGACAGCTCCAAAATCTGTGAGGGGCTGCAGGCAGGTCTGCTCAAACCTACACAGGGACTGAGTCCCACCTGGCCAGAGCACAGAGACACACAGCGCCTTCCCTCGAGGGAACCAGAGCTTTTATTGCCCAGAGACAAGTTCAAAACATGGATCAGGCAAAGCCCAACTTCCACCCAGCCTTGTTCGTCTAGAGGTTCTTCAGTGTGTCCAGCTGCTTTCCTGGGCCAGAAGCACACGTAGGCCCCCACTCTGAATCCAGAAACATCAGCACCAGCACAGAGACTGCAGGCTTCACCCCACCACCGGCTCCAAGGTGGGCACAGCTGCTGCCACATGCTGGAGATGCGGAGATACCTGGCACCGTTCCGGTCCTGCCTCGTCAGTCCTTAGGGATGTCCAGCTCCAGCTTCCTCAGGGTTTTTTGGAAGAAGAGGGGCAGCTTGCAGACAAAGTCTAAGGGCTGGCCCAGGGGCAGGCGGAGCCGGTGGGCGTGCAGGTGCAGGGGCAGGTGCCGAGCCTTGCTCTGCTCCAGCTTCAGCCTCCTCAGGGTGAGCTCAGGAAGCTTCTGCAGCAAGGACAGAAAATGTTCCCTTCAAAACTGCAGCTTTTCAGCAGGGACTTGAAATCCCCAGCCCGCGAGGAGCTGGGGGACACAAGGGGCTGTATCCAGTTCCAGCTGCTCCCCAGGGCAAGACCTGCCTTACCTGGGGTGCCAGTTTGCTCCAGTGCGAGTATTTGTGATCCCCCAGGATGGGGCACCCCAAGCCATAGGCCAGGTGAACCCGGATCTGGTGCTTCACCCCTGAGGAGAAAAGGGGAAGAAGACAAAGGTGACATCCAGCTGTGCCAGGCCTCGGCACCCACCCCCCTCAGTGCCAGACAGTGCCACGCCAAAATCCCTGGCAGCCAGCAAACAGCTTGGCAGCAAAGCATTGCCCCAGCAGGGCTTATTCCCAGAGCTCTGTCCCAGAAAGGATTCCAGTCATGTCTAATAACAAGTTCCCCCTTCCAGAGCTGCTGCTGACTGCACAGAGAGCGGATCCAGCCCCGGGACACCTGGGCAGGCCTCACTCACCAGTGATGGGCTGGAGCTCCAGCAGCGAGCAGGCGGAGGCGCTGGCCAGCCGGCGGTACCGAGTCACCGCGCTCTCGGCATTCCGGTTCTTGCGGATTTTCATCACCTTCCCATCCTCCGGACGCAGGCGGTAGTTGGGAGCCAGCGTCATCTGAAGGGTGACAGGGGGAGTTGGGGGAGGCAGGAGGGGATGCTGGGGTTGCCTGGCCAGAATGGTGGCTGAGGGAACACGGGACTGACCTTGTAGTGGGACTGGTGGCTCTGCACCTCCTTTTCCACGATGGGGATCTCCACAATGCCCTCAACAGGGTCCGGGTCCCCCAGGACAACTGCCCTGGAAAGGGAAAGCAGAGGTCTGCGGGGTGTCGCTCACAGGATGGGAACCACCCCCTCAGCCCCTCTCCCACGACCCAGTCCCATAAAATGGTGCTGAAGGGGGGAGATAAGCGGCACCCCCAACTTCCACAAAGCCCCCACGCCCCAGGGATTGTCCCCTCCTTTTTTTAAACCCCCTTCACAGCCCCTTATTCACTCAAACCTTTCCTACCAGTAGATCTTCTCCACCTGACGGGTTTTGAAGAGCAGACGGATCTTCTCCGCTGCCTCCTTGCTCCGCGCCAGCACCATCACGCCCGTGGTCTCCTTGTCCAAGCGGTGGCAGAGGTGGAGGGGGTCAGCTTTCATGTTCTCCAGCATCTTGGCCAAAATGGGCAGCACATCAGCGATGCAGTTCTTGATGCCGGGGCCGCCTGTGTGACCCAGGGCAGCAAGGAGTCTCAACTGTCAAACTCCCCATGCACCCTAAATCACCCCAAAATGTGAGGGGAAGGCCGAGATCTGACAGTGACCAAGCCCCTGGAACCCTCCCTGGGAAGGGAAACCCCAGCACAGGAAGGACAGAGACAGAGGATCCCTGTCAGCCCCAGGGAGCCATTTCATTCCCCACTCCCCCTCACCATGCACAGGGAGCCCGTAGGGTTTGTCTATCACCACAATCTCCTTGTTCTGGTACACAGTCCTCTGCTTAAGGATCTTGGCCAGGACATTGGGGTGAACCTGCTGCAGCTGCTGGCTCAGTGCAGCGAGTTCCCGGAGCCATCGCTGCGTCGGGTCCTTGGGGATCTGAGGAGAGAATGAGACACCAGCAGTGGGGGATAAACAGCTCCTGGCTTTCACAAACCTGCACTGTGACCTGCAGCAACCTGCTCGCCTTCCGTGTGCTCCTGCTCCATGACTGAGGGACGGCGTGGAACCCAGAGGGATCGGGACAAGCTCAATCAGGGGCCTTGGGGAACCTCATGAGGTGTAACAAGGCCAAGGGCAGGTGCTGCACCTGGGTCGGGGTAAAACCAGGATCAATCCAGCCTGGAGATGAAGGGATGGAGAGCAGCTCTGGGAGAAGCACCTGGGGTGCTGGTGGGTGAGAGCTGGACAGGCCCTGGCCCAGAACCCCCCCTGTGCTGGGCTGAGCCCCCAGCGTGGGCAGCAGGGAGGGGGGGATTCTGCCCCTCTGCCCCGCTCAGGTGAGACCCCACCTGCAGAGCTGCCCCAGCCCTGGGGCCCAGCACAGGAAGGACCTGGAGCTGCTGGAACCGGTCCAGAGGAGGCCACAGAGCTGCTCCAAGGGCCAGAGCCTCTCTGGAGCCAGGCTGGGAGAGCTGGGGGTGCTCACCTGGAGGAGAGAAGGCTCCAGGGAGAGCTCAGAGCCCCTTGCAGGGCCTAAAGGGGCTTCAGGAGAGCTGGAGAGGGACTGGGGACAAGGGCTGGAGGGACAGGACACAGGGAATGGCTTCCCACTGCCAGAGGGCA
>VXAZ01010488.1:699704-716317 GCA_013399875.1 Gymnorhina tibicen | reverse complement strand
AGCCGCCGTCACCCGCCCGCTCCCGCAGACGCCACGCACCGCCCGGGCCAGCCCCGCACCGCTCCGCCAGCAGCGCCTCGCCGCGCCGCCGCCCGCCGCCATCTTTTGCCTCCTTCTCCGCGTCCCTCTGCCGGCCAATGGCGGCGCCACGGGTGCGGCACCACGGAGCGCCTGCCCAATGGGAAGGCGCCGCCAGCTGAGCGACAGCCGCGCTGGCCAATAGCGGCGTGCGGGGGTGTTTAAACCGGCGGCGGCGGTTGGGGTTCACAACGGAGCAGCGAGAGCGGCGCGGCCCGGCCGGGCCAGGTCGGGCCTGAGGTACCGGGGAGCGAGCGAGCGAGAGGGGAAGGGGGGGGTCCCCAGCCCGGTGCAGCCTCAGCCACCCCCCAGTGCTGCCTCACCGCGCGCTGAGGGCGCTGAGCCCCCTCCCATTCCCCCCAAGCCAGAACACAACACCGTTACACCGGATTTCTTGAGATTTATAAAAAATAGCACCTAAAAAAAAGCACTTTTTTTCAATAACAGTAATACAAAAAAAGGGGCGAAGCGTCAGCTGCCCCCGTGCCGGGGTCTCCCGTCACGGGGTGTCCATACAGATCCTCTTGGGCAGCTGCTCGGGGGCTCCACTGCTGCCCCGCTTGCCCTCGGGGGGCTCCCCGGCCCCATCCCCCGGGGCCTGGGGCGGGTCGATGCGGCCCCTCCGCACGAAGTGCTCGATCCGGGCCTCCAGCCCCTCGCACCTGGGCCGGGCCAGCAGGGGCTTGTAGGTGCGCGCTTGGACCCCTTCCACGAAGCCGCTGATCTGGCTGTGGAGTGGGGGCTGCAGCTCTCCCCAGGGCACCAGGCTGCTCCCTGGACCTGTGACATCATGGAAAAAAACCATTTAATTACCCCTTCCTTTTTTTTATTTATTTTTTTTAAACTGGTTAATCCTCTGTAATTCACAGGATCCCATAATGGTTGTGTTGGAACAGACCTTAAAGCTTATCTCGTTCCACCCTCTGCCATGGCAGGGACACCTTCTACTAGACCAGGTTGCTCCAAGCCCTGTCCAGCCTGGCTTTCAACACTTCCAGGGATCCAGGGGCAGCCACAGCTTCCCTGTGCACCCTGTGCTAGGGCCTCCCCACCCTCACAGGGAAGAATTTATTCCCAATATCCCATCTAACCCTGCCCTGTCAGCGTGCATTCCAAGGTATTCCTCCCAAACTCCCTCTACCTTTTCTGGTGGCCATGGGAGCAGCATCCAGCCCTGCCAACATGTCCCGGAGCACGTGGGTTTTGACAGCGTGGCTGGCCCAGAGCTGCTGCAAGTGTGTCACGTTGAAGCCCTGCACCTCTGGGTCGTAGAGCCACTGCAGGTCTGGGAACTCGCAGTCATACAGGACCAGGGGGAACTCGACCGCCATGCTGGGGACAAGGACAGGAGGTGGGACCACAAAAAGGCTCAAGAACAACAGATCTGCTAAAACCAGCCCTGACCTTCACAGAACTTCCTTTCAGAATAAAAAGTGACTTAATTTTCACCAAATACCAAGGACAACAGCTATCAAAGCTTTGCTCAAGAGCAAGAAAACAGAGATCTTGTGGATACGTTCCAGTGAGGCCACTGGCAGCTCGTTTCCATGCGTGAGACTGCTTTGCTGCTGGCATGGACACGGCTTGCCAGTGGCACTCCAGGCACAGCTGTTGCTCTGAAGAGCAGGCATCGGGTTTTCCAGACCAGCCCCTACCTGTACTGCGGTTTCCGGGGGTTCTTCTCCACGTTCAGCAGCTCGTCAATGACATCCGGGCTCTCCATGCCCTGGCCAATGAGGAAGAGCACGGCCATCATGCAGCGGACTTGGTGGTACAGGAATGCCTGTCCCGTCACCTCGAACTGGCACAGCCGGAAGGGATCCCACGGCCCGGCTTCTCCTCCCCTGTCCGCCCACGTCACTCTGGCACTGAGGATCGTCCTCTGGAAGTTGAGCACCCCGTTGGCCACGTCCATCTTGCAGAGGTTGCGGAAGTCGTGGGTGCCCACGTAGCGCTGGGCCGCGGCGTCCATGAGGGCCACGTCCAGCTGGGCGCAGGGGAAGAAGTAGCGGTAGGTCCGGCTCAGGCAGCTGAAGCGGGCGCTGAACTCTGGCTCCACGGGGGCCCAGGCCAGCACCCGGATGTCGGGCGGCAGCACCCTGTTCAGGATGTGGGTGTAGCGGAGCTCCTCCTGCTGCCCCTCACCTGCATGGCCGTTGAGCTGCTGCCCCTCTGGCAGGCTGGAGCGGAGATCCAGGGAGATCACCTGCAGAAATGAGGAAAGCCAGGATTAGAGCGCGGATGGATGGGCGCAGCAGCGCGCGGAGCCAAGTCTTCCTACACCTCTGGGAAATAAATCCAGGATCTCCTACAGATGAAGGTGGCTTCAGTCAGGCAATCCTGCCATGGCAGAGCTGCGAGTGCCTCTGAGGACCCGAGCAGATGCCATGGATTCCATTAATAAAACAGGGAAAGTTGCAGGCTGCCTACGTAGCACGGTCTCGGAATGGCTTCAGCTTTAGTCACTGGGTTATAATGTGCTTTTTTTTTCCAAGCTGGAGGTGATGACTTGAAGGCAGTAACAGCCTGGCTGGCTGGGAAGCCTGGTGTGGGAACAAGTTCATTCCCACCGTGGGTGCTGTGTGCTGAAGTGGCACAAGAGAAGGCACCAAGCGCCCTGATTTCACGTGGCTCATCCTGTGAAGGAGAGCAGAGCAGCCATTTGAGACTAAACCTATGCCAGCTTTGCTTTCTGTGCTTGGACAGGAGGAAGGAGACCCAGCCCTATGGTGAAGCCACCAGGGTTGTGCTCTCCCCAGTGTCTCAGCCAGCCGGATGGCTCCATGCCCACCGAGCAGGCCAGCTTGCTTCCCTCCCTCCAGCTCCCACTCCCACGCTCCCTTCCGCTGGCTGCAGCTCCTCTCAGACCCTTATGTGCAGGAATTCAGCTGCCTGATGCTGCAGGAAGTGAGCCAGTTCCTGGGGATTTTGGGTTTTTGTAGGGTTGGCAAGTTAAATCAGCTGAGAGGGCCCTGCAAAGGGCAGGGCATCACTGAGCTGTTGGGGAATCTGCAGCCTAAAACACGTTTTAGCTTTCCAAAACAGGGTCCTGGAAAACAACTTCAATTAATATAGGGGGAAAATGGCATTAAAAAGGCTTCAGATGCCTGAAATCATCATTCCACATGCAGGAAGCCATTGCCAGGTTCACTTCCAGGGTTAAGAGCTGTTGGCTTTTAAAGAACAAATCCAAGCTGTGCTGTGGGACAGTAATCCCATCAGATCTCCATCCCACCCAGGAAAACCCACAGGAACTCCCATGGAGGCGCTGACCTGCCCGAAGGCACTGACACCCTTGTCCGTGCGCCCGCAGCGGTGGTAGTTGGACGTCTGTCTGTCGTCCACCAGCCGCGTCTTCTTCAGGGCTTCAAAGAGCTTCTCCTCGATGGTGTTGGGGGTGTTCTCCTGGCTGGCAAAGCCCTGGTAGCCCCAGCCCAGGTAGGCGATGCGCAGTGCCACGTGTCTGCGGCTGTGGGCGCCGAAATCGAAGGGCCGTTGTTGGCGTTTCCTGGCTTTCCCAGGGGCTGGAGGAGCCTCTCTCTTCCCGGCACCCTGCTTGTCCTCCCGGAGCTTCTCCTGCAGCCGCTTCACCTCCACTTCCAGCTCCTGCACCCTCCTCAGGAGCTGCTCATGGTCAGTAGCTGTGCTCTCCTCAGCCATAGCTGCCACCTTGGAGTGTCAGTTTGTTGCTGGTGGATCCTTGGGGTCTGCAGGGAAAGACAAAAATGGTGGATTTGCATTTTTGTGTGGATTTTATTAGATCTCTAGGCTTGTTCTGCAAAATAACTGTTACCAACGGGTCAGTATTTATTGTCTGAGCCCCTTGGTGTTCCCAAGGGAGCACAGGCAGGGCCACTGGGGGCTTAGCTCGGGCAGCTTCATCTCACTCCGATCTCTTTTTTTGGACTCTTCAATCACTCCTCTTCCCCCAGCTGATGGGATCTGCTCCGTCAGCAGCAGCACGTTCCCGGCGAGCCGTCACGGAGCCCTTCTCACTTTCACACCTGCATCCCCGCTGCAGACAGCGTGCTGACGGCTGCCACTCATCCCGCCCTACCATCTGCTCCCACCGTTCCCAGCGGCACCGGCAACACTTGCGGCTCTTCAAATCCCCCTAAAGAGATCCTAAAACGGTGCTGAGAGTGGAATCCGTGTCTGGATCCCTTTTTGTCACGGGGCTGGAGGTTTACTATCACCAGACTCATAAATGAGCATCTAAAAGCACTGCACTGAGCCCTTCCCTCCTCTGGAAGTAAAACACCCTCTTGGATGTCTCTTGATTAAATTATGACTGCATATTGTGGGTTTAGAAGCAGAGGTACAAGGAAAAACCAATTATTCTCTCACCCAGTGCGTGGAACCTGCCCTGTGTTTTTCCATCAGGACTTCATTTATCACGTAATTAATTCTAGTGTAGTTTTCTGGCAGGAATTTAGGGGTTGTGTTTGTGTCACTGTAGGGAAGAGCCTTCTGCTGGCAGCAGGAGGTTTAGCAGTGCACTGAGGACACCCCCAACCTAAATCAACACCCCTGAACCCAAAAACTTGAGTCTCAGAGCCCCTCTGACATCTTTAGCCAGCCTGAATGTGCTGCAATAAATTAACCCTGGTTTCTTTTTCTGCAGAATCCACCCAGTTTGGTGGGAATCATGGAGAATGTGCTAACAGAGAGTGAGGAGCAGCTGGCAGATGATCTGAGCCAGCTGAGCACCTGGCAGGGAGGCAGCGAGGGGCTGTCACATTCCTGTGACGATCCCTATGCCCAGGCATCCGTCGTTTTTCATGCCCTTCCCGTGGATGAGAGGGAAACCAGGAGGCTGGTGATGAAGAGGAAGGTGCTGAGACACAGACCCGATGGAACAGTGGAGGTCTTCGATGAGTCACCGACGAACATCGAGCCAGATATCAATGTCGAGTCACTGAGCCTGGAGCATTCCAGGACTTTTTTGGATGACACCATCTCCGAAGGGGAGCTAGAGGCCAGCAGCGGCTGCTTGGAGGAGTACCTGCACTATGATGATGATTGCTGGCTCGTTGAGGACAGACCCTGCTCTCTCCTCAGGGACTTTGGAAACGACACTATATCCGAGCACTCCATTGCAGGGGGATCACCCACGTCCTACATTGTTGCACAGGTTGATAAAATGAAGAGAACTGACCCGGCGGCCAAGCTTAGAGAATATAAAAAAGAATGGGAGAGATTCAGCTTTCCTGGGGAGGATTCACACCAGGAGCTGCGCTGGGCCGTGCGGAAGCAGATGCTGCAGCCGGGGCCGCCGCCCCGGCCGAAGAGGCGCGCCCTCCCCAACAAGTACGTGGTGCCCACGCTGAAGAAGCGCGAGTCCCTGCGCTTCAACGTGCGCCGGGACCTGGCCCGCTGCATCATGCCCCGCCGGTACACCTCCTCCTAGAGCCCCAGCCCTGCTGCTTTCTCCTCCTCAACATCCTCCGTAGTCTGGAAAATCCCCCTGGTGTGCTTCAAGCAGGTTAAGTTTCGCTGTGGAGGAGGTTTTCTTTGCGACGTCTCGGCGATGTCTTTTTTTCTTAATAAAGCATCTACAAAGGTTTCTTACTGTTCTGTGGGTTCATTAGAAACACTGCAGGCAACATCCATTATTCCAGACTTATCTCTGCATCACCTAACTCTGCTCCCTTTGCCTTATTTTACCTCATCTTTAAAATAAAGGAGCTTTAGGATGGAAGCAAGGTATTATTAGCACTAGTAGTAGTGTTATTACTATTATTAGCGTTAATTTTTTCCCAGATTAACGCTAGGACTGAAAAGGCAGCAGTTCTGGTGCAGGAAAGGGTCCCCAAAAGCTCAGTGGGATGGCTGGAAAAGGGAGTGGGACGATGGGAAGCATGTGACAGCTGCAGCCTGGAGTCCTGTGTCCAGCCTCCCCTGAACCTCCCCTGGATGTGATCCCAGATGGGGGACACACAAGCTTGGGGACCCGGCTGTCACCCCCCATTGCAGGGGTTCTGACATCCCAGGGGACCTTCCAGGTTGGTGATCCCTGGCTCTCCAGCACCCTGTGGATCCCCATCCACCTCTGAAGGTATCTTTGCCCCCCAGAACACTTGAAACCCTCCCCAAACCCTATGGGGGACAGCACCCCAAACCTACAGCTTCCCTGCTCCTTCAGCACCCAAGGGCCCCTTCCCTCCCCTCTCAAACCCTGTGGGGTCCCTGCCTGCTCTACAGGGTCCCTGTCATCCAACTCACCAGGAACCCCCATTATCCTACAGGGTAGTCCCTATTCCCCAGAGACCCCCAAAACCTTATGGGGACCAGTGCTGGCACCATGTAGGATCCCTCTGTGCAACTGGGGACCCTCACTGCCCTATGGGGTCGCTGTCCCCCAACACCTCAGGGACTCCCCCAAAGCCGCATGGGATCCCTGCATCTCCATCACTCTGGGGACACCTCCTCCCCTCTTGGTGTCCCAGGACTCAGCATCCTGCGGGGGGTACGACACAGCCCCCAAACCCTGCGGCGTCCCTGTGTGCAGCAGGGGACTCTCCCTCCTCCACGGTCCCTGTCCCCAACTCCCCAGGGCTTCCCAACACCCTGTGCGACAGGCTCCGTCTCCCAGGAACCCCCCAAAACCTTACGGGGACGAGTGCTGGCACCCTACGGCGTCCCTGTGTGCAGCAGGAGACCCTCCCCGCCCTATGAGGTGCCTGTGCCCGGCACCCCGGGGACCCCCACCCTCCCGCGGGGGCCTCCGCTCCGCGCGGCTCCCCTCGGCTCCCCGGGCCGTACCCGCTCCCGCCGCTGCCGGTGCCGGATGTTCCCGCCCCANNCTGCCCCGAGCGGCCCGGCCGGGGCGCGGCCCGCGGGCTCGGCCTGCTCCCCGCACCGCCCTCGCTCCGGGCCCAGGCGGAGGACGAGGAGAGAGGTGGGTCCCGGAGGCCCCCCGGGGATCCGGGTGTCAGCCCGCCCTCGGAGCCCCGCCGAGCACGGGGCGACCCCCGCGGGGTCCCGAGGGAGGGGCGGCCGCTGCCCCCGGGGGTGCGGTGAAGGGGGTGGAGAGAGAAGAGGATTCTCATTACAAGGCTTTTGTTATAAACTAAAACACAAGAAGTTCCGCCTCAGCGTGAGGAAGAACTTATTGGCATGGAGAGCGGCAGAGCGCTGGGACAGGCTGCCCAGGGAGGTCCTGGGTTCTCCCTCTTTAGAGACATTCCAGGCCTACAGGAACACGTTCCTGTGTCACCTGCTCCAGTTGACCCTGCCTTGGCAGGGGGTTTGGACCAGATGATTTCCAGAGATCCCTTCCAACCCTAATGATTCTGTGATCCCATTTGTTTTATTTACGGAGCTGCTGCCTTTCCCAGTGCCGCTGGCGGAGCTCTCGCTGATGAACAAGTTGATCCACACATCCCTGGTGGAGTCCCAGCAGCACGTGGAGATCCTGCAGCGGGACCCCAGCTCCCCACTCTTTTCCATCAAGACCTTCGAGGAGCTGCCCCTGTGAGTTGCCACAGCCCCCAGCCCCACCAGGCTCCAGCGCCGCCAGCCTCCTTCACGTGGGCGCTTGGGATGCTTTGTTTCCACAGGAAGAAGGAGCTCTTGCAGGGGGTTTATATGATGGGCTTCAACAGACCATCCAAAATCCAGGAGCAGGCTCTGCCGCTCATGCTGGCATACCCGTGAGTAGGCAGAGATCCCTGGCGTCTCAGCGCTGTGGTGCCAAGCAGGAAAGCCCCGACCCCTGAACTCCACTAAGCTGCTTTTGCCTTGCAGGCCCCAAAATCTGATTGCCCAGAGCCAGTCAGGGACAGGGAAAACAGCAGCTTTTGTCTTGGCCATGTTGAGCAGAGCCAGTGCCAGCGAGAAATACCCGCAGGTAATGCAGGACAGGGAGAGCTGCTGCAGGAGGGGTTGGCCCAAGCGCCCAGGATGCTGCTGGGGGCAGAGCTTTGGGCTTTGTCCCCGTTCCTGTGTGATTTTACCCACTGGAGTGGGATGATAAACCACCAGGGCCCGTCACAGTGGCAGGTAGGACCAAATGCACGGTGCCCACGCAAGGGAGGTGCTTTGACTTGCCAGAGTGGATCAGTCCAGGCTGTCCTGGAATTGAAGTTTTGAGGTGCAGCTGCAGACACTGCTGGTTTCTGGGGGTCAGGTACTCCCAGTCCCCTCTCTGGGTGCAGAACCAGCTTTGCTGGCTGCTTCCAGCCATGTAAGATCTCTTGTGTGTATGAGCAGTGTGACTGAACTAGGGCATGAGAATGAGCTGCACCACACTTCTGAGAGAGGAATTTCCTCCTCAAAAATAGAGGCAGCAGCTTCTTTCTGCCCCCTTGGCTGGAGCTGGGAGCACAGCCCAGCTCCTGAACCTCCACCCGTGCCACGCTGCCCCGTCCCCTGCGCCTCAGTGCTGTGGGATGCTCCTGTGCTCCTCTTGCTGTCCCTGCCCGGTGTGCCCCATCCCGGGCCTGACAGCTCCTTCCTCTGCTCTCCTGCCAGTGCCTCTGCCTGGCTCCCACCTACGAGCTGGCTCTGCAGATCGGGCAGGTGGTCCGGACCATTGGGAAATTCTGCACGGACATCAAGGTGAACTACGCTGTCCGGGGAAACCGAGGTGAGTCCAGCCCGGCACAGCTCCCAAAACGGGAAGGGAGCACAGGGATCCCCTCTTAGAGCCTGGAGCTACCAGGGACCACCTGTACCTCCGTGAAGGGCAATAAAGTAGTGTCTGTCACCCTCTCCTGCTGAAGAGGCTTTTCCACCATCACTGTCTGCTTCCAGACTCCTTTTTTCCATGTGGGGCTGGTTCCCACGCCCCAAGGCTGTAGGGAAGTGTTATGATGATCCCTCGAAGGCATCACTGAGCAGCAGGAGTCTGAGCAAGCCAAAGGAAAACACAGCACCAGGGAGCTCCATGCCTGGGTGCAGCCAAATACCTTTTCCCCCTTGCAGTTCTGAAGGGCACAGTGCTGGAGGAGCAGATCATCATCGGAACGCCGGGCACCACACTGGACTGGTGCTTCAAACAACGCATCCTGGACCTGACCAAGATCTCCTTGTTCGTGCTGGATGAGGCTGACATCATGATCGACACGCAGGGCCTCTCCTGTCAGAGCATCCGCATCCACAGGTGAGGATTCCTGAGGGCTGGTGTCCCGCTTCCCTGCTTTCCCCTCTCTTCCTCCTCATATCTAAAGCTGCTTTCTTTCAGTGTGAAGCCATTCCCCCCTTTTCCTGTCACTCCAGACTCTTGTAAAAAGTCCCCCTCCATCTTTCTTGTCAGCGCTCTTGGCTTCCCTTTCCATTGAAGGCAACACAAAATCAGCTTAAATTAGGGTTAATGGGCAGCAACTGCTCTCTGGGACTGACAGAGCTTTTTCCCTGTCCCAGGGCTCTTCCCAAGAGCTGCCAAGTGCTGCTGTTCTCAGCCACTTACAAGGAACCCGTGCGGGCCTTTGCGGAGCGGATCATCCCCGACCCCATCGTGATCAAGCTGCGCGAGGAGGAGCTCACCCTGAGCAACATCAGGCAGTACTTCATGGTGTGCCAGAGCTCGAGTGAGCAGTACAGGGCCCTCTGCAACCTCTATGGCAGCTTCACCATCGGTCAGGTCATGATCTTCTGCCAGGTAAGGCCCCTGCCTGGGAGAGCCCTGCACTGCCCCTCTCCTGTTGGGAATAGCAGGAATGGGTCACTTCACAGTGTGGCCACAGTGGGCTCCTCCCAAGACCCCCAAAACAAAGGAGCAGACCCCAGGGCGGTGTTGAAAACTGCCATGAGCTCCCTGAAAAGGGGCAGGGGACTCTGGAGGGGGAATTGTTGGCCTCAGCCTCTCCCCGCATGTCCAGACCCGGAGGCTCGCAGACTGGCTGTCGGGGAAGATGAGCCGGGACGGGCACCAAGTGGCCATCCTGACGGCCGAGCTGACAGTGGTGCAGCGGGCCAGCGTCATCCAGCGCTTCCGTGAGGGCAAGGAGAAGGTCCTCATCGCCACCAACGTCTGTGCAAGAGGTATCCCGGGAAACCCAGCGCCCCCCCGATGGCCCGAAATGCTGCCGTTCTTCCCCGTGGGCTTGAGCAGCAGATCCTGCGGGACAAGGTGTCCCAAGAGGATCCTTTCCCTCTCTTCCAGGGATCGATGTGCAGCAGGTCACCACCGTGGTGAACTTCGGCCTCCCCATGGATCAGAACGGCGAGCCGGATTTTGAGACCTACTTGCACCGCATCGGGAGGGCCGGACGCTTCGGGCACCGCGGCATCGCCTTCAGCGTGGTGGAGAGGGAGACCGTGGAGCTCGTGCACAAGATAGAGGAGTATTTCCGTGAGTATCCACGTGGATCCCCCGCTCTGGGAGGTGGGGTTGGGACTGTGATCTCCTCCAGTTCATTTCCTATTCATGAATGGACCTTGTCAGGCTGCTCCTCTCCCCAGGGCTCATCTCACTGGGAGCAGGCGACAGATGCAGCTTTTAGGGTGATTTTTGCTCCCCAGCAGGCAAATTTCCCAAGAAACAGCCCCAGAGGGACATTATCAATACCCAGGATTCCTCAGCACTTTCTTTTTTTCCCTCCTTCAGGCATTTTTTCTGCCTTTCCTTGCCAGGCCTTGTCCCAGGGGACCTGGTGCCCCGGCTCTGCTCAGCCCTGGCTGTGGGAGAGGGGATGGCAGCTGTGAAAATCTTTCCTGAGTGGAAATTGATTGTCACTTGTCAACATCAAGAGGATTTTCATGGGATTTGCCAGATGCCGTGGCTGCACCCATGGCTTTTTGAATCCCAGCGCCTGTTTTCCCTGTGATTTTTAGAGGGAAGAAGGTTATAGAAACCTTCTGATGGGCAGCAAACGGTGTCTCTTCCTCAGCTCCAGCCTCAGAGCCACTCAGCCCTCTTGGTTCCTTTAAATGTCCACTTGTCCGTGGAACCTGGAGTGAGCCTGAGGCAGACACCAGGCAGAGAAGACACGAGCCACACTGTCCGGCAGAGATTACTGCTGTGCAGTAGAAGCAACGAGCAGCTGGAACAACTGGCATGTGGATGAGTCCAACCACAGCCATGGCCAGAAGGAGCCAGTGTGAGGATGTACTTGAGGATATGAACCTTCCCTGTCCTGCGTGGCTGTGGAGGTGGGAGCGGGAGCACATCTGGAGGCTGAGCTCTGCGTGCTGCTGCCGTGGGGCCGCTGCTTGCGCTTGCTGCTGAGCCTTGGCTGCTGCCCTGATCCGGTTTCCCTCCTGCTTTCTCCCAGCTGATTTCTCTGCAGAGGGAAATGCTGCAGTGAGCACTCTGGGAGCTTCCCAGCTGGCGTGGGGCACTCAGGTGGTGCGGGCACCAGCTCAGGGGAGCGAGCTCCGCGCTCACCCCCCGGCAATTGCTCTTTCCTTCCTACAGAAACCACGATCAAGCAGCTGGACCCGTACGACATGGACGAGCTGGAGAAGCTTGCAGCTGAGTGAGGAGCAGGGATTCGTTCTCCCAAATCCAAGTTCTAGTTCTAAACAGGAGGAAAAGTTACGGGGGAAAACTTCCCAAGTTCTCTTGTATCCTCCTGAAGCTGTTGAGTTTTGTTGTGTTGCCTGAGGAGAGGCTGGAGCAAACCTCGTCTCGCTAGATGGCAGCAGGAATCCACTGCTGCCATCCCGAGTCCCGGGGCGAAACCCAAGTGTTCAGGGTCCCAGCAGTGCAGGAGAGAGGTTGGACCCCCGGGATCCGAAATCCAAGTGTTTGGGATCCCATTGGTGGGGGAGAGAGGTTGGACCCCAGGGGCCTGAAATCCAAGCGTTCGGGGTCCCGCAGTGTGAGGAAAGAAGTTGGACTCCAGGGACAGGGCTGTGTTTGTGCCTTTGTTAATCTTTAATAAATGGAATTGTTTGTAGTCACCAGGGTGGCTCCTTCTTTCCCCAAATCCTCTGAACTATATCAACCCTCGCAGGAGGGGTTTGATTAGGTCAGTGTTGACAATGGTGTCGTTTGCTGGGTTGGCTATTACCCCCTGCTCTCCTCATCCAAATTTCTTCCCAAACCCAGCCTGAACGGGCACAAAAATGACCAAAATGTGATGAGAGCACAGCCAGAGGCACGTGGCAGTGGGAGCAGGACCTGGTGGTAGTGGGAGGGGGCCTGGCCCTGGCTCTGCAGCTCCTTGCTGCCAGCTTTAACCCTTTGGGGCATTTCAAGCCCCAAAACCTCTTTGTGGGGATTTCACATTTGCTATTAACACTGGGATTTTGGCAACAAGCAATGAATCCTAATTAAAGCATCAGTGAGGGAGATGGGAGATGGCAGGTAGTTTTCCAGACTTTGCTGAGTGTTCCCTGATCCCCCTCACCATGTGCACCCCCAAATCCCCCCTGGCTCGCTCCAGCCCCCTGGCATTGCGTTACGGCACAGCCGCCCCTATGAATGTTTGATGGTCTGGGGCGTGGCAGACAGTGGGAGATGAAATATCAAACCTCACTCCTTGCCCGGCTTCCCCAGCTCCAAACCCCCCAGGTTTGATCACAGGGCAGTGGCAGGGTACTGTCCCCTCCTTTAGCCAAAAAAAAAATTGTGCGTGGAGGAGGGAACACTCGGGAATTAAATTCCCACGTGGGGGGAATGCAGGGATGCTGCCATTCCCACAGCAAGTGCACCTGTCCTCAGCCCTGAGATTGCAGGGGCCCACCGGCAGCGGCGTCGGGTTCCCCCGTGCCGGCAGGTTGATAAATAATTAACAGTTAATCAGGGCCGGGCTTAATTACCTGAGGGTAACCGGAGAGGAGGTCGTGCCGGAGAGCGCAGCCCTGCTTCGGCGCGCTGGCGCCGGACATGGCACCATGGAGCGCGGCCGGGCAGCGCCGCCGCCGTGGAGGGGGCCCTGGATCCTGTGCCTGCTGCCAGCGCTGGCAGGGGGTGAGCACCGACCCGTCCCCGCGTGTCCCGGGCGGGGGGCGAGCAGGGCCCTGANTGGAGCTGAGCTGCGGGCCGGCGGCCGCGGCCCCGCCGGCCGTGGTCTTCTGGAGCTTCACGCCGCGGGGAGAGGGGCTGCCGCGGGCCGTGGCCGTGGGCTCGGGCAGGGAGGTGGCCATGGCCCCCGGCACGGGGATGCTGGGCCGGGTGATGCTGCGCAACGGGACGCTGGAGCTGCGGGAGCTGCGGGTGGCCGCCCAGGGCCGCTTCCTCTGCCAGGGGCTCTTCCCGGAGCGGGGCCGGCTCCGCGTGGGCTACGCCGCCGTCCTCCTGCGCGTCCTGGGTAAGTCCCTGGCTGTGGCCAACCTGAGGGGCCCTGCTGGCCAGCAGCAGCCAGCATCGCACTCCCCTAGATCACAGTCAAGCAGCCCCTTGCCCAGTAGCCAACGGAGCCGTCCGCTGGCCACGCTCCCCTAGCCAACAGAGGGCTCCACAAATCAATAAAGAGTAGCACAAGCCAGCGTAGTGCCCCGCTAGCCAATGCAGAGTCCCACTAGCCAACATGGTGGTTCACTACCAACTGTAGCACCCCATTCACCAGTAAAGCACCCCACTAGTTAGCAGAGTACCCTACTTGCCAACGTAGTCTGCCGCTAGCCAGCAAAGCATCCTACTAGCCAGCATAGCACACCACTAGCCCATATGGCATCCCACCAGCCAAGGTAGCTCAACACCAGCCAACACAGCACTCATCAGCCACCCCAGAGCCGCACTAGCCAGCACAGCACACCATTAGACAGCAAACCACCCTTGCCTCCAACTAGTGTAGCCCCCTACTAGCCAACATAGCAGCCCACCAGCTACCCTCATTTCCTCGCCCTGGCCACCCATGCATGCCACCACCCCAAACTGGTCCCAGTAGCTACCCCAGCTAGTACCCATGCCCACAGCCAGGGCACCCCTCACTAGCCTGCAGGTCTCCTCACTAGCCATTCTACTGGCTGCTATAGCACCTCACTAGCCAAATATTCCATCTGGGCCACGGGAGATGGGTGGGCCCTGGGGCATTCTGATGTCTGTGGGGGCTGCTCACACTCGGTGCCCCTAGTGCCGGTCTCCAAGCCCTTCGTGCGGCCGACGGCGGCGGCGGCAGCAGAGGGGGCAGCGGTGGCCCTGACGTGCACTGTGCGGGAGGGGACGGAGCCGCTGAGCTTCTCCTGGCAGCACCAGGAGCCCCGGGGAGGTCCCTCAGTGACCCCTGCGGGGCTTGGGGGCTCCAGGGCAGAACTGCAGCTGACACCTGCCAACCGCAGCCACACGGGCTGGTATGTCTGCACCGTGAGCAACGAGGTCAACAACCACACCAGCGACCCCGTCTACCTGGACATCGTCTGTGAGTGCCCAGGGTGCCACCAGCTGGGGGGGCATCTTCAGGGCTGGTGACATCCATGGCATGTCTGTGGCCACCACAATGTCTCCATGGTCTGTCCACGGCCACTAAGCTCCCTGCCACCATGGTATGTCCATAGCTATCATGGAACATCCATGGACATCATGTATCCTGCCACCGTGATGCCTCCGTGGCCACCACTATGTCTCTATGGCCACCATGGTATGGCTTGTTGTTGCTTTGATGTATTCATGGCCATCATACTCCCCACCAGCACAATGCCTCTCTGGCCACCATGGCCACCACGAGTGCTGCCACCACGATGCATCCGTGGCCAGTGTGCATCATGGTGTGCTCACAGCTCCCATGGTGCACCCTTTCTAAGGGGGCTTTGCTGCCCTGCTTCTCACCTGTAGAAGGAAGCCCCACGGAGGGCTCTCTGTGGGGACGTCCCTGTCTAAAGGGCCCCGTGTCCCCCACAGATGGCCCCGATGAGCCGGCCATCCGTGTGGAGCCCTTCTCCCCCGAACAGGGGGGCTTCTCAGCGGGCGAGCGGGAGGATGTGGTGCTGAGCTGCCTGGCCCCCTCCAACCCCCCCAGCCGCTACGTCTGGCTGCACAACGGCTCCCAGGTGCACGTCGGCCAGACCTACGTCATCACTGCCATTGCCCGCGCCCAGGCGGGCACGTACACCTGCCTGGCCGAGAACAGCCACCTCCAGACCCGCACCCAGGCCACCATCGTCCTCACTGTCTACTGTAAGTAGCCCCCTGGGGGGGCCGGTAGGTCCCCATGGGGTGAGATGGACCAGCGCAGCTCCCTGGTGAGGATGTGGGTGTGAGGGGCAGTTTGAGGTGGGGCTGGGGGGAAACCCACACTCTCCCCCAGTGCCGATGGTCTCCTGCAGATCCACCAGCCGGGAGCCCCAGCTGCTCTGCCCTGGCCTCCGGTGACCAGCGGGATGTAGCCCTGCGGTGCCGCTGGCTGGGGGGCTTCCCCCTGGCCCGGCTGCGCTGGGTGGGCCCCCAGGAGGAGGAGGAGGAGGAGGAGGAGGAAGAGAGGTTGATGGGAACCAGTTTTTCCATGGCCACCAGGATCCAGTCAGGGACAGCCACCAGGAACGGCAGCTCCTTCTCCTGCCTGGCCTCCCACCCCGCGCTGCCACAGGGGGCTGCGTGTGGGACCACTCTGTGTGAGTGACAATGGGCCCATCTGCCCCCCACCCCCTTTCTGACCGCCTGGTGTCACAGCAGAGCTGCGATGGCCCCGTGCCACGGCCGCACCACGGGATGGGCACTCCAGGGTGCTGCTGCCTTTCCTGGGACCTCCAGCACCTCCAGTTCGCTCCAAAACGGGGGACGCCGTGGCACAGCCGGGATTGCCAAACCCCCCACGCCCTGGGGGGGGTATCTCCCTTTTGGGGGTGCTTTGGCACAGCGCGGCAGTGCCCCCCGCCCTGACGCCGCTCCATCCCACAGGGGTCCCGTCTGGCAGCCCCACCTGCGCGGCGGCGGCCACCAAGGGTGACGAGTACGTGATGCTGCGGTGCCGCTGGGAGGGGGGCACGCCGCTCGTCACCCTGCGCTGGCGGGACAGCGGGGGCCGGGCCTTGGGCGACCCCGCACCCTCCACGGCCGTCCTGGTGCTGAGCACCGACGGCAGCCTGGGGGGCCGGGAGTTCGTCTGCGTGGCCGCCCACCCGCTGCGGGCCGCTGCCGCCGAGTGCCGCCTGCGGCTGGGTAAGCTGGACCCGTCCCCAGTGTCCCGCCGTGCCGCGGTGGGGTGGCACGTCCCTGCCGGTACTGTCCCTCCTTGTCGCCGAGTAGAGGTCCCCGAGCTGGAGGCGGAGAGCGAGGTGGCGGTGCTGGAGGGCGGCGAGGCGCAGCTCGCGTGCCGGCAGCGTGGCAGCAATGCCGATCTCGGTGCCACGGTGGCTTGGTACGACCCCAAGGAGCGGGAGGTGACACCGGGGCTGGCCAAGTACCGGCTGGAGCAGGGAGAAGCGTGGGTCAACCTCACCGTCCGGGATGCCGAGTGGCCGGGGGACAGTGGGATCTACCGCTGCGCCGCCACCAATGCCGTGGGCACTGCCAGCCTCCCCGTCCGCCTCCGCGTGGACCGTGAGTCCTGGGAGGGGCAAGGCTGGGCTGGGGGCATCGAGGGTGGGCTGGGGGCGTCAAGCCCCTCCTGCCGGCTGCCATCTCGCCGCAGGGTACCCGGCCCCCCCCAACGTCACCATCAGTAAGCTGCGGTACACGCGGGCGCGCACCGAGGTGCGGCTGGAGT
>VXAZ01010488.1:684608-699606 GCA_013399875.1 Gymnorhina tibicen | reverse complement strand
CGGGGGTGCGGGTGGAGTGGCGGCCGCAGGGCGCCGCCACCCTCACCGGCTTCGTGGTGCAGCGGCGCCAGACCAAGAAGCCCCTCCGGGAGACGCCCAGCCCCTGGGAAACGGCCGCCGGCGACATCGAGCCGCACTCCCGCGACCGGCGCCTGGGGGGGCTGGACCCCGCGGTGCTCTATGCTTTCCGCGTCCTGGCCGTCAACCACCGCACGGCCGGGCACCCCTCCGAGGTGCAGACGCCAGGTGAAGTGGGCAGGGGCTGCTGCTCCGTGTGGGCAGAGCGAGGGTTGAGCGGAGAAGGGCAGCGTTTCCATCCTGGTGGAGCTGAGGAGCCGAGTGTGAGCAGCTGTCAGCAGGTTTCAGGCACAGGCTCGCACCTTCCCTGGTCGTCCTGCGCTCTGCCCGTCCCTGCTCCCTGCCATATTCCCTCTGCTCTCTTCCAGCCGAGCCTCCCTTCGAGGCCTACCCGGCGGTGACGGGGGCGGCGGTGGCAGGGATGCTGGTGGCCACCGCAGCATCACTCCTGGCCGTGCACTGCATCGCCCGCCACCGGGAGACCCTCCCACGTGAGTGCCGGGGCCGGGGGGGGGCTCATCGGGGGCCACAGCTCGACCCCCGACACCCGCACCTCACACCCCTCTGTCTCCCCAGGGCTGCACGACCTGCTCTTCCGCACGTGAGTGCCCAAATCCCTCTGTCCCGCTGCTCCCGCGCCCGGGCACCAGCGAGACCCCGCGTGCGTCCGCAGGGCTGGTCCTGGCGCCCAGGAGCCTGTGGGCACGGCCGAGGATGCTGAAGCAGCCGCAGGCGGGGAGGAGGAAGCAGCGCCAGCGCAGGGAGACTCGTCTGCCCCCGGCACGGCAGCGGGTGCCCAAGCGGCACCAGCACAGGGAGATTCGTCCACCCCCAGCACGGCAGCAGGTACCGCACCCCGGGGCGAGCTGAGGGCCGAGCCGCCTGCCCCGCTGCCCCAGCACCCACCTGGTGGCACCTGGGCTCCCCCGTCCCTTGCAGAGCCGCTCTCGGCAGCACCGGGCACCACCGATGACCCACCAGGTGATGTCACCATCGCCATGACGGCGACACCGTGACCGCTCCGGCTTTTCCTCTTTATTTCCCTTTCCTCCTCTCCTCCACACCACGGGACGGCAGCACCCACCTGTGCCGCGGCAGGCTGGGAGGCAGCTGGCTCCAAATGCGGCACCCGGCGAAAGCCCCTCCGGCTCAGCCTCGAGCCTGCAGTTACTGCTGGAGCTAAAATAAATATTTAGGCTACAATAAATAGTTTCTCACCGATGGCAGAAAAAAAGCCCGAGGGCCAAAGCGCCGCTCTCAGCCCCAGAGCTGGCATCGACTGGGGATGCTGCTTTGGGACTGTGCTGAGTTTTGTGTGGTGTAAAAGCAGCCACAAAACTTTTTGTGGGAAGGGGCCTCATCTTCACCCCAAACTCCCCGCTTTCAGGCCAAACCGCAGGAGGTTACAAGTAGTGATTGGAGATGGTTTTTCCCTGCCTTGGTGCAAGCACAAAGGGAAGCAGGGTCCAAGGAAAGTGTCAGGCAGTTCCCAGCTTTCCCGAGTCCTCATCTTCTGGTGTGTGTGGAAACAAGGGCACCTTGGGCCAATTCCTCTGTATTTGGTTAATAATAACCCATTGGGAAGGATCAAGTGACGTGAACCAACCTTGATCAGTGCCCACAGAGTTTCAATCCCCACACCAGCCATAAAGCAGCATCAATCCTTTTATCGAACCACCCCCAGAAATACAGACCCTACCCAAAGCCCCTGCAAAACCATCATTTCCAAACACATAACATTCCAAAGGGATATTACAGCTTCTCTGCAAAACAGAGAGTCTTTATCTGACACACCCACAATACAGGGGAGATTTAAGCAAGGTTGTTTAAAACCGTGGTTAAATTTCAGTGTTTGGGGAAAACGAAGCAGCCAGAGGTAAATCCCAACCACTCGCCTGCCAATCTCTGTTGGAAAAGGGGAAAGCCTTGCAGCAGGTCCTGCGAAGGGAAAATCCAGGCTGTGAGGACGAGATAAACAAAAAGGGAGGAGGGAGATCTGTGGTGGCTCCGGTGTACGTGGCAGCCAAAGCCCACGGGTGTGAAGTCCATGGTGTGTAGAGAACTTTGGAATAAGGCAGCTCTAGCTGGGAGGATGCACAACCCTAAAAAAAAAAAAAGGCAAAAAAATAAATACAACCACAAATAATGCAATAGGAGAGAAGGCTTTGGGGAGAGCTCATTGTAAACATGGGTTTAGTTTATTTACTGGGATTAAATTTGGAAAGGAAAAATTGAAACACCCACCCAAGCCCTGCAGTTAAGGTTGCAGCACCTCCATCACGCTGTGTCTGGGACGGGCGGGTTCCTGACAGCCGTGCCCAGGGCTGGTGGGAGCTGCTTCACCATGACTGGTTTCATTTCAGAGCTATCCAAGCTGTTAGTAATCCCTCAAACCAAGAGTTGAACTGGATTTTGTCTTCTGCGAGTGGGAAAGTGAGACAGGCTGGATTTCCACCTGTACTTCTGCAGATATAAGGGTTATTGAGCACCTAAAGACACAGTCACTGACTCAAGTTCTGCTTCAAGCTGCACAGGAGACTCAACCGAGGCTCATTTTTCTTATTAATCTTCTTATTTCCTCATTGGGATCTTCCCAGAGAAACCAAAAGAGGCCAGGAGGTGTTCATGGAAAGGAGGGTTCAAGCACCACGTCACCGAGCTGCCAGGCAGGTGGCATCTGTTGGTCATTTCAGACCTGCTTAAATCCCTCTCTCAGGCTCCTCGGACACGCTTGTCCCGCTGGTAAATTGCCATGGAAACACACTCCACATTTCCCATCCTCATTCTTTATATTATTACAATTCTTTTTTTTTATACACATAACCAGGCTAGTTTTGTGGCGTGTGGGGGAAGAAAAAAAAACCCAACAAAAAAAGGGATTTCAAGGCATAAATAATATAAAAAGGCAACCATTTTGAAACCAAGATACATTCACATGACACTACTACAAAAAATAAATAGTGACTCTCTCTGTTATAATTAACATCCCCCCGTGACTCCCTTTCAGCGGTGCTGCGGTGCAGTTCCTGGCGTTAAGTGGGGACAATGGTCACTTCCTCAGGTTTCCCGCAGCTGGAGCTGACAAAGGTCCCCAGAACCATTTAGGGTGACTCCGGATGAACTCCATCCTGGTTTTTCCTTACAGTCCTTGGAAACAGGCTGAAGAATGAGGGGACTCCAACTCAAAATGTGGTTCGATGTTTCCGAGTGCACGCAGCTGCTGCCTGCAAAGCAAGAGCAGGGCGGGTGGTTGTGTTGGGTTTTTCAGGAGATTCTCTGTCAGCTTAATGGACCCACATGCCCCAAAACCTCCTAATTCCAGTGGGTGATGCTCTTTGGGCTCAGGCTCATTCCCACCACGCCAGGCACAAGCACAGGGCTTAGGCTCTATCCCAACACAGCACCCGTATCGAACAGCTCACTCTGAGGAGCCCAGCCCAGCTCCCTCCCTGTGCCTGTTCCAGCCTCCAGGATGGCTCTGGAATGCCCGTGTGTCAATGGGCGTGCTGTGAGTGCAGCATCCATCAGTCACAGCCTCCTTATGTGCTCCACGAGCCCTTTTCAGAGGCATCAATCACAAGGGCATGACAGGACCAGGCTCTGGAGCAGCGCCGCTCCCGCTTTCCATGATGGGAAAGGCGGGACGCTTCACCTTCCTCAAAGCCTGCTCTTACAAGGGTTTAATTACTACCTTCTCTGCAATAAATTAAGCTCCCTACAGGTGTCCTACAGAATATTCCCAGCTTCCCAGCCAGGTGAGGGATGCCTCACCGTCCATGCAATCCACGGAGAGCTGGCTCACGCCTTCCCGGCAGCAGGGGCGCTGGGCCGGGGGCTGCTCCGCGCTCTCCCTGCCGTCCTCCTCCAGCCGGGCGCTGCACTCGGGGGTGGCCGAGGCCAGGCACATGGCCACCATGACGTGGGGGCTCAGGGGCTTCATCTCCACACCGTCCTGCTGGAAAGGGGCTCCGAGGGGCACCACGGGCAGCGCGCTGCTGCCGAAAGTGCCGTTGGTTTTGGTGAAACACCTGCGGGAGGGACGGAGGCCAAAGTTACTCAGAGTGGCTTCTCCCCCCTCTTTTTCGTGAGAAAATGAAACTTTTAAGTGCTTTACCATGTCAACAATCAGAGCATTTGTCAAACCAGTTTTAAATCTATTTGTGGAGCGATTCTGACTTTAAGAAAAGGACTGAGTGGGTTTTTTTCTCCCAGCAGACAGCTGAAAACATTCAAAACACGCTCAGTTCCTTCCCCCATCGATTGAGACCCAGTGACCTGACTTGTGAGTCCATTTCTCCATCAAAGCAACTCCATAAAACATGTTTTCACTGCCAAGATAAAGAGCTCAAATTTGAAACCCAAGCAGCTAACTTAAGTACCTTGGAAAATAAATACTAAGTGTTATTGGAGTGAATGCAAATTAGAAAAATAGATGCAATATAACAAATTAAACCCCCCTTCTGCTGTGTCAGTCGGATTGTGGCCCTGTACTATCTGTGTAAAGCTGTGGAATTGAAGTTAAAGTGCTGAATCAATTGTTACAGCTGAGGTATTTAAGCTTTAAACAAAAAGGAGCAGGACTGACACACATTGTGGCATGAGGGAAAACACCTCCGTGTCTGCAGCCCCATGAACAATGTGGCCTCAGGGAACATTTATACAAACAATTCCTACATTAGAAAGCCAGAACTACCCCAAAAGTAAAAGGTTCACTTGCACAGCTGCCACAAACTTGGAGAAACTACGCGCCAAAGTTCTCCTTGTTATGCGGAGCAGGACAGAGATGGATCCGCAGATAAATGCACAGAGATAAGGCTGGAGAGTGTTCACACCCCCCCAGTGACACCCCAAAACATTCCTGCAAAAGCTGAACAGGCTTCAGGTCTTTATGTGCTGGTGCAGATACAGCTCTGAGCATCCTCCTTCTCTTTTTTTCCTACCAGGTGTAAACCCATCCCTCTCCTGCTTTGCTTACAGGGATCAGCCCAGTGCACTTGCCATGTATTATCCCTGGGGCTGCTTAAGGCTGGCATCTGGAAATACAAAAATCAATCCCTGGGACCTGCCTGCTCTGCTGCTGGCTCAGAAAGTAGCACCGTGTGCTGCTCCAGACTCATTCTGAGCCAAAACTGAGCAGAGCAGATGAAGAATTGCTGGAAAAGGAGGAAAGATGGACTGGGACACCAGCAGTTTCAGAGCAGCAGACAGCAGAGCTGACCTCGACAGCAGCCCAGCACTGAGCTCAGAAGGATTTAAAACCAGGACATGTTAAGCTTGTCAGTCTTGGTTAAGTCCTGCCCAAGTCCCAGAAACCACTTTTATGCCATTAAAAAAGTCATGGCAATAACGACAACTGTCACACTGGAGGGACCTGTCCTACAGCCCTGCCTAGAGCCTCATACCTGAAACCTGATCAAAACCTGGGATCAATATTGCCAGAACTGAAAGAGCAACAAAACATCCAACACCACAAATAAACTTGTCAGAGGAGGAGCTGTAGTGAGTTTCCCCTCCGGCAGATGCTTCACCTGCAAAGCCAAAACAGGACAAATGGGTTCCCTCCGGAGCCTGCTCCCCTCCCAAAAGCTGTGAGGATGGAGCAGCACCAAGCTTCAACCTTCACTCTCCTATTTTGTCCTTCTCCTCCTGTAACTGCCTCCAAAATCATTATTCCAAGTACCAAAATACCACAGAAGCCACTGGAGAATCCACATGAAACACATCTGGTCCTCAAACAAATCCATTTATTAGTTTGCCTTTCTCTCCGCAGAGGTTTTGACTGCACTCACTTATTATTTAGAAAAAAAGGCTCAGAGAAACCCATCTAAATGTTTGGGTTTGCATGTTTCTGGGGGTTTTTTCTTAAAGATACAGAGGTCAGTGGAGTTCTCTGTATTATTGTAAGGGCTTGAAGGATGTTTCAACACAGCAGTTCAGCCTTTTAAGCTTCAATAACCACATTTTGATGGAAACTAGCCATGGGGATATCCAGAGCAGAGTGTGCAGGAAGAGTGATGTAAAATCCCTGCTGCGGAAAACACATTTTCTATCAATTCTGAATGCTGAAACCCCACCAAACTATAATCTAAAAAAATAATAATTTAGATGAAAAAGCTGGAAAAACAAACTGATGTTCCTACATTTGAATTCTGCATTTCAGATTTCTGATCAAAATACAGTGAATTGGCAAAGGAGAGAGACCTGCGAAAGTGTAAATTCCTCTGCAAACATCAGGTATCTTGAGAGCTTTAGCACAAAGGCACGAGAGAAGAAAAAAGATCAGTTCTCAATCCTGTAAACCACAGGCTTTGTCCACAATAGCAAAGCAGGTCTCCAGTTTTCAGCAGCTTCTCCCTCTGGCAAGGCTCCACAAGCAGTTATGAGGGATAAAGTGCTAATTTAAACAGAAGACCCAGGTATTTCAGCACTGGAATAATAAAACCTGCTCTGAGACGGCTATTGCTGAAAGCAGCCATGAAATAATGCTGAACCTTTAGGATTCATTTGCACGTGGTCACAATTCACGTAACTGCTAAATTCGCCCCAAATCAGCAACAGCTCCAGGCATTCGGTGGAAATGGGCCAGTGAGGAATTTGTGGCACCCAGGCCACACTCCTGATCTGGCAGCCTCACCCTGCTGCCTCCCTTCCCCTGTGCCACGGGGGGTGCAGAGGGAGCTGCCCGGTTCCAGCACACAGTGATTCCAGGGCGGCACAAGGAACAGGTTCTCTTTCCACCGCCAGACACCAGCCTGGGGGGACAGCCCTCACCCGTGCAACGAGGCTCAGCAAAATGGGGAAAAGGCTCCAGCCCCAAATTCCCACTTGCCAAAATCCTACTGAGCCGACTGCACTGAAACACCAGGCCTTCCTCCTCCTCCTCTTCCTCCTCCTCGCCCTGGCCATACACCCAGCTCCCTGGTGTAATGCTGAGGCACGTTCTGGTCCTCGCCACTCCCCTCTCCCATGTCCTCTTTCCATTCCCCCAGCGCCAGGACAGGAACGGAGCGGTCCTGGCTGCACGCTCTCCTGCCAAACCGAGGTTAATGATCCCCTCTGGGGCAAGGCAGCTGTAAGGGACAACTTGTTTCTCTATCAAGCAGTCAAATATAGAATGGGGCTGTGAAAACTCAAAGTTCAGGCCCTGCTGATGACCCGTCTGGGAGGAGCAGTGCAGTTGCAGAGGACAGAACTCTTTCCCTCGCTTTCTTAGGGGAAAAAAAAAAGAGCAAATAAAAAATTAAATGTGTTTAAAACTGGAAGCAAGCTCTTAATTACAGTGTAACACATATGGCATGCTCCAAATTACCACAAGTCTCAGACATCGTGGTGAGAGCTGCTGCACAGCCTGCTCAAAAGCACAGCCTTGGTCTATGAGGGAACGTACTGGGCTTTCCTGAGACCTGCCAGGGACACTGGTCCAGGCAAGGCGTGCCCAGCTCCACCCGTGAGCAGCAGCTTGTCAGCATTACACTGTCATGCACATATTTATGGAAGGGAGATGGATTCAAAGCCTATTATAGGTGGTATTTTAAAAAGTAAACCCATGAAAATAAAGTGAATGTGTTTTCTGTGTTCAGCAACAGCTTTATTGTTCAACAGGGGGACTCGATGATGCTTGTGGGCCCAGCTCAGAATATTCAATGATTCTATCATTAATTCCAACTCAGTTTATCCAGATGCACACCTAAAAGCAGCTGAAGATTTTGACAATACAGAAAAGTCAAAGTATGATTGAAAAAAAAGCCCAGAACCCACCAGTCAGAGCAGCCCAGCTTGTCTGACTTTCAGCCCTATTTATAATCATTAAAATAACCAGAGATTTAGTCAGAAGCCTAGGAGGATAATAATTCCAAAAGTGAAAAACTTTACAATTTTTTAATTAGGTTTCCGACTCCCAGCTACAACGCAGAAGACAGATTTTCCCTTATTCTACACAAGAATCATTTTTCCCATGAAAAAAAATGTATCCCACTCTGACAATGGCTGGTCAAACTCCTCAAGAAGGCCTCCAGAACTTCACATCCCATGTTTTACAAAGAACAGCATTGTGAAGGCAAAGGGGCAAGATGGTCAGTGTTCTTAAGGAAATGTCAGGAAGTGTAAAATATAGAAGACCAATTAAATCCGATTTGACAAGCTCCATATGGAATGATTCTGTTATCTCAAAACTAAAGAAAACACAGGAAACAAAGATTTTTTAAAAATCCAGTGCCCAACCTGCCTCGCTTCCTAGAGAGCATGAGAGGAGCAAAGTGAGCTCTGGGGGTTTAACAACTTGTTTTATTCTATCCTATGGGCAATCCTCAACTGCTCTCCAGGTCATCCACGGAGTTCCTCGTGCCAGCCAGGACGCCAGCTCTCAGCTTGTGCCAGCCCCAGCTCCACCCCAGCCCCCAGGGCGAGGGCTGCTCTGCGGGCAGGTTCTGCCTTCGTGCAGCTCATTGCTCACCTGTTATTGTTCCGACAGTTCCGGCAGCTGATGCACTCCGAGGGGTCAGCCTGCGGCACTGCCGTGTACACCCCACCGCCCTGCAGCAGGAAGGATTCATAACAAATAATCAGAAATCAAATCACTGTTTGAACAGCCAAGAGCTCTTTGACTCAGTTTCCCAACTCCGATCGCGTTATCGATGCCCTGCTCCGGGCTGTGCGTGGCATGGCAACACTGAGCGATTGTCCAAAGGCCAGGGGAGGGCTTTGCCAGTGTGTGTGTCAGGGAAAAGTAAATAACTGCAGCTTAGACAAGTATGTGGTCATTTCCCTGGTCTGTTTTCAGCTTAATATGCTGAGGTTTAATTTAATAAACACACTGTAAATATATTTATTTTTAACGCTGATGACAGACACGAAAGTGAATTGCTGTTCATTAGCACACAAGGCTTGTTTAGGGAGACAGAGGATTTAATTTGGAGGGCTGATGTCACATACAGACCCATCCCACTTTCCTGTAATTACTCAGATTAGATCAGTTTACTTCACTACACTGATTTTTGAACCGTTTCATATTTGTACAGATGGGGTAATTCCTCAGCCAGCAATGACTCCGGGTGAGAGGGATTTTGTGTTGTTGGTTTTGGCTAACGGGGCCATTACAAGCCAGTTGAAATGCCCAGATTAACACATACCTCATTGTTAGGGACCAGGCAGACAGTGATGCCGGAGCCACTCCAATTGCAGAGCCAGGCTTCCGCGCCGGGCTCCAGGAGGGAGCCAGGCTGGGAATGCTCACCTGGCTTTTGGCAGTTCAAGCGGTAGGGAACTTCTAGCAATCCCTATTTTTGCAAAAACAGAGCTTGTCCTGAAGTTTTTGGGGGATAGGGAGCACTGAGGAAATGCCTAATTAGTCTTGATTGCCATCCTGGCCAGTTTCTCCCTTCCTCATTTAGCCCAATCACTGAAACAATAAAGAGCGACCTAACGAGGATCAGAACATCCTGTTGCTCTGCGTAGCCTCGCCCACGTGCCAGTCCCAGCCCTCCTCCACGGGCAGAGATCGTGTGACATCGTGTGACTCAAACTTTCTACAACAGGGAGTGGGGAAAGAAAAACTCAACCCCGTCACCTGTTCCCAGCAAGACAGCAGCGTTGGGTGGACACCTCATGGCACAGAGGAGCTCCAAGACCTGTGTCATCACACATATATTTCCTTCTTTCCCCCCAAAAAAATAAAAATAGGAGGGACAAAACATCAATGCAAACTCTCAGGCTTTCTCCCAGGCGAGCTTTTGGGCACTGCAAATGTTCCCTCCCTGAGGGCTTGCAGACTTTTGGAGAGTTTCACCCACTGGGAGGTTGGACAGGTCAAAAAAAACCCAGTTTGGGTCTTGGTTGCTCTTGAAAACAACCAAAAGTGGGCACTTCTTCCTACATGGGTAGGGCAAGGACAGAATGTGGTGAAGAACTGACTGGTCCAGGCTCAGACTGGAGGGAACTGAAGTGGCAACTACTGTGCAAGTGCTAATTTGTTGTTCAATAAAATGAAGTGCTTGTGCTCAATTACCAACACAAACAATAGACCCGGTTTTTTTTCTCCAGAAACAGCATGGGTTATTCAGACTTTTGAACTTTTTCTTTCAGTTTTCCTGGGCAATGTTCACAGTTTTGAGTAAGTTTAGTAAGTTTGAATGCAGGCCATCTGTTTCCATAGACAATAATGAAATCATTATTCTCTCTTGGAAACAGGACACGTTTCAGCAAATGAAGTATTTTTCCACAGCATACAAAGGCTGGATCGCAGACTGAAATTAGTTTTTAATTTTATTTTCAATTTCAAAACAAAAACCGAGCCTGTCTCAACAGTCACAAACAGGGGGCTGAAAAAAGAAAAAAAAAGCAGCGTTATTGAGCTGCTGCAGTTCAAGATGTATGGGGCACTTCATTCCATGGAACCTCCTGCGCCATTCGTGCTTTGCCATAATTAATAGCATTGCTCAGAGTTACAGATCTGAAACAGGTGGGGGAAAAACGGGTGATCCATAAAGCTGCAGAATAAGCAGCTATAATTAAATGCATTTAACTTGGAGATTGAGAAATACCATATGTACAAGTAAAGTATCTCAGCCGAGCACTGAGGCATTCTCAGAGCTTACATGCTGTTAGGAGGAGGGTAGAGGCAGATTTCCCAGAGTAAGTGGAATTCTTGCTGTCATCTGATATTCTCAAATGAAAACCATGATGTTTGTATCACAGATATCAGCCCAGTTGCTTCCTCTGGGATAAGGAATTCAGTGGAACTGGCTGTTATCAATGGAGGAGTATTCCCCCACCCGAATCAAGTCTGCTTCCACAGCCCCTGAATAAACCCCAAGGTCTGGGCTGAGCCTCCCACCCGGTGTAGGACCTTACGTTCATGAGGTGATGGGGATGTTCGTAGTCCACGTGTGTTCTGGACAGGGAATTGGTGTGCCCTGGGTACAGTCCTGCTCCTCCTCCGCTCATGATCCCATTGACACCATTGGCAACTTTATGATGGACGTGGGGGCAGCCGTTGCTGAGGCCGTTGCTGAGGAAGTTTCCGTGGATGCTGCCATTGACCCGGCTCGTCCCCGGTAAGGTCGTGTACTCAATCATTTGCCCGTTGATATCTGCCCCTTGGTAGAGATAGCCAGGAGGGTCGTATTCTGCAAAAGACATTACTACTGAAAGCACTTTTAGTGCTAAATGGGAAGCTAAATGAGCATCCCTAAAAAATAAAGAAACTTGGGTTTTTTTTTTCTCCAGCTTTTGTGAACTAACTCTGATATCCAAGTGCTTAGCATACAAATGTAGACATGGAAAACAGCCACAGCCTGGAGAGCAGACCAGAAATGTTGGTCTGGAAGGACTTGGCTGATGTCAATCACTACAAGAGCATCCTAAAACCAGGCCTTTTGCGTCACCAACAGCCCCTCTGCTGTATCTGCTATAAGCTGCTTCCAGAAGATCTCTCCGGGCTGCAGCTGAAGACAGTATCTGATCTTACAAGAAGTTTTGTTTAATTTCTCTCTGTAGGAGACTAAGGGCATTTAAAAATAACCACAGGCCGTGGCAAGAGCAAGGCTGATTTATGCAGAAGGAGCAGAAAAGGCCAGTGCAGAGATTCTGCTGGCTCTGGCTTGTTGGTGGGTGCAGAGCACCTTGCAAAGCTCCTGCTCCAGGCTCCTGCTCGCTAATGAACAGGTTTTCCTTATTAACACCTCTCTGGAAGACTTGGCCATTCAATGCCATCTCATTGTGCAGGGACTATGAGGTAACAAGGGACTTGTCCTAGAGCTGCCAGTTCTCTTTCTTCCCAGATGCAATCGAGAAAGGGAGAGATCCAGGGTTTAACTCTCCACAATTTTAACAAGTGGATTACACACATTCTGCCTCTGCAATCATCAGAGACCTACGCAGGGGCTTAAAGTTAAACACAACTGCAGAAACTTTGCCCAGGCCTTCCCCACACCATCCTCTGGGTGAAATTGCAACACAGTCCTCCAGGGACACATCAGGACAGGGAGCATCAGTGTGAAGAAATGGAGACATTGCTGCTCTTAAAAACCCAAGTCTGCACCTAAGGCATACCTGGAAGTACAAGTCTCTACAGAAACGCCAGTTGGCTCCTAACAGGAAACTGCTTCCCACCCATAAAATGCAGCATGGACGTTCCCAGTTTTACTCTGGTAAGGGAAGCAGCCCGCACTCACTCTGCATGGCGTTCTGCTGCCGGTTCTTCCACAGGCACATGGCGATGAAGACGATGAGGATGAGGACCATGACCCCCAGGACGCAGCCCACGATCAGGTACAGCATGTCGCTGCTGCGCACGGGGCCGCTGGCGGGCGCGGCCCCGCTGCCCCCGGCCCGCTCGGGGGGGTTCGGTGGCGTGCTCAGGTCTTTCACGGGATATTCGGATGCTCCCGGCGTGCGTTTCACTGGATGAGCAGAGACAAGGACGCGTACGTCCGCTAAATGCGTTTTCTAAACGCCTTTTTTCATTTTGAAATGAAAATAATTACTGCCGAGTCCGAGTCCCAGTGCCCCACAAAGAAAGCTCCCAAGTCGATATTAAAGCCTACAATGAGGACGCCAGCTCCTATTGGGTAATAACTGTTTGCCTTGGAAAATGGTGATTATCCCGCCTGCTCACCCGCTCTTTGAGGTCACTGGAACTTTAATGAGCCGCTCGAGGTACCCATGGCTGCAACTGCTCTAACTCTCAGTTTGAAAGAGCACAAATCTTTCCACTTCTGAGGTCAGGAAAAACCACAACGCATTTCTCTCGCCTGGGCTCTGCCAGGTGACCTACTCTTATCTGATGAGAACCCTGCTAACCCCCTTTCCAAACCACACAGTTGAAGATCAACCAAGAGATGAACAGAAAATCACTGAAAATGAGATGCTAGTTTAACCCAGGAATTGCTTTTACATTAGTTTCCAATACACCATGGTTCAGATTTATTTCATTTGACACTAAAAACCTAAAAGAGGTGCCTGGCTTAGGAGTGAAGCTGGTCAGAGAGACACAAGCACCTCCATGCAGGTATGTTGCATAAGCTGGATCACCCTTATAAGCCTGGGGGAGATAAATTTTAGGGAAGAGGCAGTGTGAATGACAGATTACATCTTGCTCATTTTAAAATTAGAGAAGAAAGTTATATTCCTTGCAGGAGGGAGACCAACTGTGTGTGCAGCCTTGAAGCCCTGCAGCTCCTACTCCTTCCTTCAAAGGTTTCACTCCTCACTTCGCTGAATTTTGATGCTTCCGCTCCCAGAGGGCGTTTTTCTTTCTTTTTTTTTCAAACATTTTTTCATAGCACTGCATTTGAAGTTTACTGTCTGCATTTTCCCTTTACAGCCTTACTTGGTTTTAGAGATTAAAGGAGACAGGAATTCTTCGCAAAATAAATGTGACTGCCGTATCTGACACTTCCCGAGAACAGTACAAACTTTGTGCCAGAGGCATGCAGGATTAGGGATGGAGGCAGCCAACACAGCCATCAATTGCTGTGGTCTGCACTTATACAACGTGTCACAGAGCCCTGAAGACATAAAACAGACGTACAAATCAATTCTGTCATCTTCAGGCGCATGGTTGTCTCCTAAGCACAGGCCATCAGCACCGCAGAGGCAGCAGCACTATCTCTGAGGGCAGGCAAAGCTGCAGAGCTCTGCTGAGAGCCTCGGGAGTGCAACGGATCACTTTCCATATGTTCAAAACAATCCCAGCTTCAGGAGACAAAACAATCCTCCGAAACATTCCAGAAAATTACGGTCATCATCGCAGATGACTTTTGTGCTGCACAGAAAGTTCCCCCAGTGGATCTTTCAGGTCCCAAGCGCCACCTCGGCTCGGCCCCGCAGCCTCACCTTTGGTCTCACAGATCATCACGTTGCTGTACTCGCTCTCCCCCCCCTCGTTATAGCACTGCATCTTAATGTCATAAGAAGTTTCAGGCTGCAGGTGATTTATCAGGTGCCACTGCTTTGTACCTGTTGGGGGGAGAAAAAGTAAATCGACCGCAGTTCAGTTACTCACAGGAGCCAGAATTACGGACGAGTGCATCGCAGGGTCCTTCCCTACCAAATGCAGGGGCACTGCAGCTTGTCCTGTTAGCACAAAGATCTTTAGTAACAGTTTACGGACTTAGCTGAAACCATGGTCCACGAGTGGCATCCCTGCTCATGGCAGAGGGTTGGAACTAGATGATCTTTAAGGTCCCCTCCAACCCAAATTATTCCATGACTCTCTAAGACTTGTGTTATCTTGTGAAATTGATTATTAGAAGGACCTTTTAATGAATTAAAGTGAGGTTTTTTTCAGTATTTTCAACTGATTTTTTAAAGAAAGACTTTCTCTACAAAAGCCAGAACTCACTAAACTCAAAACCCAGGCATCCAAGTGCCCACACACGTGCATTTAAATTCGACAGCAGCCCTGTGCACCCTAAACATGGAACTGCCAAAGGAGTGGGCTTAGGGTGGGTTATGCTGACTATTTACAGTACACTGGGCAAATAACAAGGCAAAGTGGCACAGAAAGCTTGGGACAAGGGAAGAACTTGGCTGTGAGCAGACCTTTGTGCAGCCTGCTGCCCTCGAGGCGCGAGGTACCACCGCAGCCACCGGTGTCGCGCAGGAAGGACACATCTGGGTTGCTCACTTTGGCCAAAACCACAAATAATTGCACATGCATTTTATGAACCATCCTGGGAATGCAGCAAGGCTGTCCCAGTGCCACTGCCCCTGCAGAGCCCGAGCCCGAGCCAAGCAATCTTCTCTAATAGGATGGTTTTGTCATCTCTGGCCCCTGGCCAGCATTTCATTTAGACACCCTCCTGAAGTACTGAGCACTTCAGGATAAATCACTCCCAGTTTTTACTTTCACGGGCTTGTGACAAATTTTACTAAACAGCGACCCTTTTTTTTTTTTTTTTTTTTTTTTTTTTTGGGGTTT